>JANHGB010046150.1:0-11036 GCA_026283785.1 Coracopsis vasa | reverse complement strand
CTCTGGACTTGTTCCAACAGTTCCATGTCCTTTTTATGTTGAGGACACCAGAACTGCACACAGTACTCCAAGTGAGGAATTCAGGCAGGTGCATGCACTGAAATTCAGATGATCAATCAGGTACGGGCTTCATATACATGCTTATTTCTAATTAATAAAATACATAATAAACATTTTCTAAAGTGGCTTTTGGACACTTTAAACAAACACATATCTGCCCACATGTGCCCACTGGGACTCTTGCAACTGCCTGCTCCCTTTACCATCTTTAGAGATCTGCTCTTCAACCTCTACACTGGGCAGAAGCTGGAAGGCAGATTTCAGGCTCACATCTCCCCCATACATTCAGCTTGGTTCCTTTTAGGTGGCTGCATTTAATTTTGGTACTGGGGCTTCTGACATTTTGGAAATCTGGAAGGCTCAGCTCATCTGCTTCAGATGCAACCCCAGACTGGCAGACACCTACGTCTGGGGGTGGCTGGATTCTCAACTCTGCTTCAACCTCCTCTCCCATTTTAGCATTGCATAACGCATCTATTTCAGTCTGTGCCATCAAACATTAACATTAAGAAAAGCCATGCTTCATAACTGAATATAAAGTAACTCCTTGATGCTCGTGTTCACAGCAATTCTTACCCCAGGGACATTTAACCATATCCACTCACCTACCACAGGAATATGTGTAAATCAGTGTAGCAAACCTGCCTTCACACCCTTGCTCTTATTTGTATAGATTTCTAACCATAATCAGGATGCAGGTAGATCTTACCCCTGCGTCCAGACACCAAAGATGCCAAACATACTCACATGAACTTCCCCTGCATCAGTCCTGCTAATGTCTCTTTCCCTCACAACCCCAGCTTCAACTGGGCATTAGTCCTGCTAATATCTCTTCCTCCCCAAGCTTCAATTGATGATTTTAACACCAGTTTCTAGCATCAAAATAAAACCTACCACTATGTTTCAGTGACAAGGTGGGAGCCAGTGAATAGCTTTAGTTCCCACCTTTCTTGTAATTACACTTTTGAGAACAAATACCTCATATTTTTCCTATGCAAGGCCAAGTATTTTTTTAAATACAAATTGCAGATACATATTAATACTTAAATGTACAAACTCCAGAGAGGGTAAGATATGCCATTACTAAGACTTGCCTTATATGCCCATAGTACTTCTTAAATCTCAGGTTTTATATCTATTCTTTTATTCCCAGATGGCAATCTGGGAGATTTCTGATCATAAAATACAATAAAAAAGCTTAACACTAAAATTTAAATGCTTAATAAAATAGCAACTGGAAATTATATTAGAAAAGCAGCCCTTTCATATTTTATTCACAAGTTGGCTTTGAGCAGGGAACGCTTGCCAATTACTTTTCTGGGTAACCTATTGTAATGGTGCTGATTTTGGAAGAAAAGGCATAATTTTATAGCACAGTTGCAAGCAGGGAAAAGCAGACAATCCCCATCAGCAAAGAGAAAATAAAGTGTTCTCTCCTCTGGCTCTTAACAGAGGTGAATGCTATTTGTTTTAATGAAGAATGGCTCATAGAAGTGCTCTTTGGATCTGGTTGTTTGGAAAGACTTTTGTCACATAAGGTTTTAAAGTATTCCCAAATGTTTTATACTATGCAGCCTACCCAATCCATTGGATAATACAGACTGAAAATGTCCAGATTCATCTGTAGAGTACAAAATACTTCTACAGTTAATGGTGTTTAATAAACGACACCTTCTTCTCCAGCTATCCTTAACTTGATGTGGTGATCACACATCTGTCTCCCTTCCCAGTGTAATAGTCATTTCTGCTGTCTCCAAGCCCTGAAAGCTCTCACCTGCCAGCTGATATTAAGCAGCAGCCTGAGAGCAGAGGAAACCAAATACAATGAACTGAAGAGTAACTGGAAATACTCTTAGAGAAGGACAGATTAGCATAAGAACGACTGCTGGTCATTAACACTGTCCAAAACAGCAGCGTCGATCCATTTTATTTCACCTCTATCCACACTAGGAAAAAGTGCTCTGCTTGCAGAGCTCTATTTTTATACTTTGTGAGGAAAGGATTCAATGGGTTTCACGCTGCTTTAACACACGGTACCCTGGAGGATTTCATTATGTAGTAAAGTGGTTACAGCAAAAGAAAACTGCTGCTACACGCTGCCTGGAAAAGCAGGCTGGACTTTTCCTAACATCAAGCAGCAATGGCTGATACTGAATGCAGCTGGGAAGAGTCACCCATAGCACTGCAAGCGGAAATACAGAACAATATCCAAACCTACACCCATGTGCAACTAGTTTGCAGGAAAGTGTCCTTTTGATTCCTCTACCCATAACTCCGGGAGCAGGGGGAAGAAGGAAGGGAGGGAGTGAGCCAGCGGCTGCGTGGTTCTGGGTTGCCGGCTGGGCTTAAATCACGACAGTGAGTAAGGCTGTTTTGTGAGATAAGATGTGCTCTCAGATCTTGTGTCCCTGTTGTCAGTACAAACATTTCTATCTATTTGCACAAATCATCTCCCAGAATCAAGTTGCAAAGAGCTCCAAGAGCTTGGGACATTCAGCCCAATTTATTCCTTTGGCAGGAAAACGATGCTGGGAATTGTGTATACTGAACCCAAGAGACATTTTATCAACAAATTCAGACCAGGAACGTTAGGTTTATGGATCTCCTGAGTTCCCAGCTTTCCTCTGGGGTTTGCCATAAATTGTGGCTATGAGAGTGATGCTGCATTCAGCAGGGTGGAGTTTATCCTCTCCTAGGAGGGAATGGGTTGGGGCTCAGCTTCTTCAGACGTTGCCTCCTGGGGATCTGCTCCCACATACAGCTATGCATGCAGCCCTGCCTGGAAACACACAAGCTGCAGCTCTTCATCTGAGGCTGTGGAGCAGAGAGTGCTGTAGCACCCTGCTCCTGTGGTGTGAGAGCCTGAGCATCATTCCCGTACATCTGCACTCACTCCTGATTTCATGCTACCTAAAGGCCTCCTCTGTTGTGAGCTACAGCTACAGCATGCCTTCATTCAGTTGACCTAGGAACACTCAGTCTATGAAAGCAGGCACACCTTGTTCTCACGGCCTTGCAGATACACCCCCAAATATCTCCCATTCTCCATGGTGCAGCTTTCAGCACAGCCCAACAGGGGCAATCTTGACCACTGACTTCATCATAGCATTAGATCACTTGTGAGTGTTCAGGAAACTCCCATCACAAACTGCACGTGGAGCAGACACCAGATGCCTTCCTTCTATAAAGCAAAGAAGCCCAGGACCTTTCTAGGGAGCAGAGAACCTCTCAGTTTCTGTACTATAGCTGGTGCTCAGAGCATTTGCTCTGCACTGGCAGCTGTTGAACGATGCTGTTTCCTGAGTCCTAGCACTCCAAGGGAATGGTGCTGGAGGACATGTGTTCTGGTGTGATAAGGAGGCATAAGAGTTAGTTGGTATCCCATCAAATAAACCACCTCACTAGTGCCATTCAAAACACAGGAAAAAGGCAATGGGTGGAGAATGAAACAAAGGAGGAGAGGAAAGAACCTGTCTGAGACTTCAGTAATGTGCAAGGACCAACGTGGAGGCTCAGAAACCATTTCATAGGGAAGAACACAACACTTGAGGCAGGCAGTGCCTCTACTGCAGCTGGGTTGCTCTAAAGCTGGCTCAGACATCCCTCCTCCATGCAGGAAGGTACAAAGGTCCCTGTGAGCAGCAGGGCACATGCACACACCACATGCCGGGATCACTGCAGCCCAGATGCTTTCCCAGCAGTACAGCACATCATGCAGGTTGGCAGCAAATTCTTCACATCAACACAGGGATTTTATCGCTGCCCTCTTTGTTTGACAAACTTTTGTTACAATTTTGCCTAATTGTCATAAAGCATATGTAAGCATTAAAAAACACATCAGTCAAACAGCCAGTCAGCACACTTGGAAATACATATTCAGCAGGAGACGGGAAACTCAGCCTTAAAAAGCCCAAGACAACCTTCCCCATGGAAAGAAATTTAATGTTTTCTGAGCATTTGCTATTAGTTAAGTACTCAATTAAGCATAAAAGCAGTAAATATCAAAACGATTGCTTAGATGAAGTGAAGCGTACATGGAATGTCAAGCAATTTTCCCCTCCTTCAAAGCTTAAGACATGTAAAACCCACTGGGAGAAATGCTACCGTGAAGGCAGGACTCAGTAACCAAGGAAGCCATAGAATGAGATTAAACTCCAAATCCTTTATGAATACCCTTTTCTGGTCAAAATGAACTAATAATCTGCCCCATCCCTTCAAAGGGATTACTAAAGTGCGAAGTTATGCATGTACCTGAAAATATTTATGGGAATGGAAGTCTTTATGCAAATGGCAAATAAATTAATCAGTTCAGTGTTTCACATGGGCCTCTGGTGAAGGCAGAATACACGAGACTGTCCGAATAAAATATGAGGTCATTCCATAATCTCCATGAAAGTAATTCTTGATGAGGTTATGAATAATATCAGTTCTCATTAAATCTAATTCTTGTTTGAAGTCATTCTACATCTCAATATGTGCAAGTCGAATATCACTCCATCTGGAAATATATTCCTTAAAGGAAGCAATTTTGTTCATGTAGAAAGCCTAATCCTTACAAAGGCCCCAGGAAAAGATTCTGCTGACTTCAAAGCAGACCATCCTTTGTGCAAAATATGGTAACAGTTATCCAGCCCTTCTGCACATTAGAAATATCCATTTCATCAAGGTCATGCAATGAGATACACTTGAATGACTCTGACTGCTTGCTCGTTTTAAAACCTGATTTCAATATATTGCTCCCTGAATCTGGGTTCAGCGTGAACACGAAGGGCACACAGTAGAACTCCCAGGTTGTTAGGTATGAAAACTACACTTGAACCCATTAGACTTTGCCTGGTTTTTAACATTAAAATACACTTTTCCTCCAGCAGCTAAAGTTAATTTGAAGCTCATGCATATAGGGAAATCCATTATCAGTGATGCCAGAGAGAAAAATGAAATACAAAAATAATCAAGCATGTTTCTTAATTGCTGTTATCTCATCTAGGGTCAAAGACATCAGTGTGCCTTCACCACATCTATAAAGCTAATGCTTGACATCCTGAGGCAGCACATTCAGAGTTGTAATCCTGTATAATACTTTCGGCTTTAATATTTCTAAACTGTAAGTTGTATCCTCAACAATGACTGAACCTCAGTATGGGTTCTGGTCTGGGAGATGGGTAATAAAACCAAGTTGTAAGTGGAAGACTTTTGGTGGAGCATTAGAGGACCTCTCATCTCAAACCAGGCAAAGAGGTCCCATTCCCTCAGCCCTGAGGGTCACCAACCACAGGTCTACACTGCACTGGGGAAGGCGAGAGCAGAGATGAGGCTGTACATACGCATCATCAACAACAGCATGTATCCTATTTGAAAGAGATGCCAATTTCATCATAATTTTATATGTCTGAACCTTACTTTTCCAGCATATGTCATCTTCAAAGGCTTATTCAGTAGCAGAATTAAGCAGCTGACGTATAGTGAGGTTAATGCCATTGCTACCATATAACTGCAAAACCAGTCAAATCACAATTGTCCTTGCTACATCACAATGGTCCTATGGGGGTTAAGAAGGTTCCTAGCAAGGTTTTTGTAGCTTTTCTAGCATGCAACCCTAAAAGATGAGACATCCCTGCCTAAATAGAAAGCTAAGTGGATGCAATCAACATGCTCTTTAATTGTCTTTCCCATGGCTCCCTGCAGGAAAAAGCCCACACCTTTCTTCTGCAGATACTAATTTCAGAGCATTATTTTTAGGGAGGAAAAAAAAAGTAAAGAAAAAAAAAAGCCATTTGACTGACACGTATTAATTAAAGCCTGCTGTGATGTTTATTAGTTTGGGAATAATTATTTAATCAAGAAATAGCTGCCAAGCTTTTGATTCAATGCTGATGAATAGATATGTTCAGAAAGATACCTGAAGCTAACTGAAGTAGGGAAAAGTCCAGAATTCATAGGAAGTTGGAAGCAGTGGGTCACCATAAGCACACTGACCCGGCGTTTATTCAAGGTCTGAGACCTGTAGCTTCTTTCCTGACTAAACACCATTTTGATCTGCAAATATTTGTTGGCATAACTGAGCCACACAGAAAAAAACCTACCTGAAGGAAACAGGATAAACAACTTGGCAGCTCCCTGACAACTTGTGATCTGTGCATCCATTCCTTCCACTGTTCCTACGTAAACATCTAGTAAGGAAAAACACTTATATCAAGTGCATGTCCACTCGCTTTTCCTTTAAAGCAGTGGATAAGCTTTGACTTCTTGACCAGCGTTCAAGTGTGAAAAGTATTTCATAGCTCTCTGTTGTTGTTTCGGAAGAAAAGTCAGGCTTTCATTACATAAATGGTATATTGAAGTCTCCTGCCCTGGCTGTATTCACAGTGCAAACTCAAGCAACAATCTGGTGGAGAAATTGTCAGCAAGAAGAGCTCTAAAATATCTTCTATATTAAAAGTAATTGACTGAAATAAAAATGCACATAATTCACTCAATTTTAGGTCTGTAATCAGCATCACAATGCAGTATCATGTGTTACTGCTAATTACAGATAAAGCTACGGGTATGCTGCATCTTTTTTTACAGCAAAGTATGCCCAAACCTAGAAAGTCTGCAATCTAATATCATCATTCCTGCAAGAAGCAGCTTCAGAAAGAGCTCTGCATAGTCAGATGCAAAATTAGAATTAAACATTCCAAACTAGAACTAAAACCTCACGTAATGAAAGAACAAGGAAATTCAGAGAGGTAAGAAGGAGCAAGAACAGCCCTAGTATGAAGCTTAAATGATTTCTCTACAGTCAAGTGAATGTTATGGTGGATTAAATAAGTTAAAACTCACACACACACACATATGCTTACGTGTGTGCATATATATACATACATACATATAATAAACCAAATACATGGCTTAGAAAATAAGCCAGTTGCTTGGGCAGACACATTTCTAAGGGATTAGAATCAGGGAATTGGATGGAAATGAAAGATTTTCCTTCCTGGACAAGTTTTTGTCTGTCTTTCTGAAAGCAGAATAACAAACTGCAGACAGGGCTGTCAACTCAACAGTTCATTTATGCTTCTCTGAAGATGCTGAAACCTTCAGAGGATCGATCTTATGCCAGTAATGTGTGCTAAACCACCACTGATTTCCTCTGGAGTGCCAGGATGCACAGAAGAAACTGCACCTGAGCATGACACCAGGGACTTCGCTAAGGATCTTGCTGCTGACAGGGGCTGCTGGTGGTTTAACAACAGGCCCTGTCTTTCTCCTATTGAGGTAACAGTCTTCTAAATTTAGGAAGAGTGGGAGATTTTGTGAGCCTGAACTTCAACAAAGGTTTTTTCTGTCAGTGAGGAGGTGTAATGGGAACTAAGGTAGTAAAAATGTGCCCCAACTCTCCTGAGAGCAATGATTTTCTCCCTTCCAAGCAAACCTGAACTCAAATATACCACATCGGGGACCCTCTTGAGAATACACCACTGGTGCCATCATTTCAAACTCACTCCATTTGTCAACCAGCACCTGGCATTTTAGTCTTGGTTTATTTTGTTGGGGTTCACCTTCTTTTCATGAACATTCTTCCAGTGAAGGCAGAGCCTTTAGAGACATCAGTCTGCACTTCCTAACAAGGTGTGAATAAATTCAGCAGTACTATTTCTCGAGGCTCCTTTTACTTTAGCAAGCGAAGAGGTATCACACCAGCAGGGCAAGGGGTAGAGAACACATCAGATCATACATGGTCCATCTACTCTTTCTTCTTGTATGTGCCCAAGTATCACAGGCAATCTTAGTTCTTTCTGTAGCCTTTTCTACACTCTTGAGGAAGTAATTTTTGGATATTAACAGTTTTCTTCTAAGACTGTTTCCTGTGTTTAACTTACCTAAGTGAAGTACTGAATTAAGTACCTCATTTACTCATTCCTAGAGTAAATCATGAACAACAGCAACCTGGAGTAAGTATCTGTGCTAAAAGTAGCACTCTTTACGCAACTAATTCATACATGGCAATTGAGTTAGGATCTAAGTCTCATGAAGATGAGGTTTCTGCTTTTCACATTTCATCTCTTCCATGGTATAGGTCAGGCAAGCTGTTTCTTTGGTAATGGCAAATCCAATGGCCCTACTAACAGCCTGGTCTCCACTGAGATTTTACTTCATGCTGGTGATTTTACTTCACCGCTTTTACATGTCTGGACTAGTCTTCACCCAAGTGTCATCTGTTTAGAAATACAGAAATAGGTTTGCACTGTGTAAAAGTAACGCACTGTGGGTAGGAGGTACAAAGCCCAGATAACTTCACACAAGATTTTTGGGAGACTGATACAATAAAAGATCTGCAAAGCATTAGAAGGAAACCAGAAAATTCACATTCATGATGAGTAATACCCTGTCCCATACAGTTAGCATTTTTTAAAGGGCAACCCTCTCAGCAAGGGTTGTACGCACAAAGGCTCACATCCTCTTTACTGCAACATCCTTTTACAAAGGCATGCAAGTGTTTTACCCTTCCATGCACAAAAAGACCTTGAGGCTAAACTGGGTTAGTGTGTTACTGTGATGGTAGTTTTGATTCTGAAGATGGGCGCACATCACACACAGAAAAGCGACCAGGAGCACAACAGAAAAATTACATCTTGCTTTTCTCAGGCATAAGCTTGGAAGAAAGACAAGCAGAGGAAGATGGCTGGCTATTGCCTTTTGCATTATTCTGTGTTGCAGGTTGAACTCCTTTGTGTTATCTCTAATGGTTCTGGGTCAGAGCACATCATCATTCCCTCACTGAGAAGGAGGCTACAGGCCAACAGATCAAGACCGAGTTACTATCCATCCCCTCACATCCTCTTTCCTCTGCATCCCCTTTTCCCATTCCTCTCAAACTCTTTTCCTCCTGCAGGTCAGGACCATGACACATCTGATTGATAGATACACAATTGTGAAGGCCAACCAGATTTATGGCTCTGGTTAGATTTTGCATTTTAATCTCTCTGATTCTCCATTTGCAATTTGAATGGCTATGGATTCAAAGGTGCATCTGAAGCAGGGTATGTCACAGGCATATACAGTGCTTGGTCCCAATCAACAGTAATCCTTCTAGCCAGAAAAATAATAAAGATTAACACATTTTTAAGGTGCAATCTTGCAATCGGATCAATTGCCTGACTGCAGAGACAAGATGGCATACATAGAAGAGCATTAAAAAGTCTAAAGGAGTACAAGAAAATGGATCTTTGGACTCTCTTAATGGCTTAACAACTGAGGGGAAGGAAGCAGGAAGCATGTTGTGACACAGCAGCGTTTTGGTGTAAAATACAATGCATGGTTTATTAATTTTGATGAAGCGTCTTGTAGCAAGTTTTACATCTGTCCAATTTCAGAGAATAAAAGCTATTTAATCCCAATCAGTCTTGCTGGGTTTGCAAGCTGAGCTCTCCATCATGTAGCTGAACCATGCTTTTGTGTATAATGCATTCCTAAGGAAATGGCTGTGCCTTACTGGACTGAAAACTGCAAGTAGCTGTAGAACACATACAGCGAAATCTGTCTTCTGAAGAAAGCTGAGCCCTCAGCCTTCTGCTGGTTCTGCTCTAGACGCATCACTGTTGCCAAATGAAGTCACATTAAACCTAGGTTATTCTTCAAAGCCTGCATCACCTCACATATTATATGTACCACTTGAAAAAATGTATCTCAGCACTGCTTTGATTCCTACCTAAGCTACGCTTCAGGAAACCTCAGCAAATGTGTAACAACAAACAGGCTAAACAACAAGCATAGGAGATCTACTGAATCCTTTTATCAGCAAAAGGATTGCGGAAACAATCTGTGGGCAAGAGAACTGAAATAATCAAGACAGAGATAGAACCATGCAAACTAATCAGGTCTGAAGATTATCTCTGATAAACCCTGAGATCTGTTAGTCTGCCTACAACTGGCTCGGTGAAAGCACTGGGTATGTCAAATACTATTTTCCATTGCCACTGGAAGAACACCTACCTACCCCATAACATGGAGTTGCAGGCTTTATCTTTCCGCATTTGCAGATCGATACAAAAGCCTTACGAGTGTTTCATACAACAGAAGGGTTTACATTCATGATTTGAGGTTGATTTGATGCTGAACCACACTTATCACAGGATGTTACCTGGCTGGAGATGGGATTTCTTAAAGCCAAATAAATATCCCTGCTTCCCAGCATCAGGCCATTCTGCGGCTCACCTGTGGAACTCGGAAACAACGAAAAGTGCATTGTATATTATCCATTCAACATGAATATAAAGAATATGATGTGACATCTTAGCAGCTCGCTCAGCAGGCATCTGTAAAGACATGCAGATACAACCTTGCTAAAGATTTCCCTTTCACCTGCTGTGAGAAAACAGTTTGATTCTGATGTTTAAAACTTGCTGCTCTTCAACAGAGTGGACACGAGCAGTTCTTGGATCTACTGCCTGCAGCACGGGCTCAGAATAGAAATAGGAGTCTGAAATTCATCTTGGCTCTACTTTACACATGAAAAGAGCTCTCGCAATGAATTAAAACTGAGTGTTATTTTATGGTAATAAATGGGGCTTTCTCTTCCTTTCTACATCCAAACTGTCTTAAATGTAAAATTTCATTTTCCCTAATACTTTACAAGTAGTTAGTACAGCTACAAGTTTCAGAAAGAGCTGAGTCTTAGAAAACAGGAGAAATTAAATTCTAATGTTGTATGAATATACTGCAGCTTCATCAGGAGTAACCAGCGGTGATGAATCTTCACCTACCAAGAGCTGCTGTCTGTTGCTATGGTCTTATATCACTTGCTCCTATCATTATGATTCTCAACCCAGACTCTCTCCAGTTTAAATAAGGAAGAGTGATGCAAGATGGAAAGTGTCCTGCATTACTAAGGTAGCAATATCGTGGGAAACTGGGATTAAGAATCATAGAATAGTTAGGGTTGGAAAGGACCTTAAGATCATCCAGTTCCAACCCCCCTGCCATGGGCAGGGACA
>JANHGB010046147.1:0-23258 GCA_026283785.1 Coracopsis vasa | reverse complement strand
GTCCCTACAGGCCCTTGTCCAAAGCCCCTCTCCAGGTTTCCTGTAGCCCCTTTAGGCACTGGAGCTGCTCTAAGGTCACATACAACCCACTACAGATGTGTGTTCATTATAAAAGGTTCTTATATCAGAGGAATAGTTGGGAGGATGGCTCACCCCTGCTAACTGCATATTCTTAGTGTAAAATGTTGCTACAAACCATTTGTAAAGCTCAGGTTTGCAAACTGGAATCATTTTCCATCCAGTCAGCATCCCTGCTCCAATTTTGTCTTACCTACTCTTAATCAGTTCAGGTCAGATGCAGTCACTGCCCCAGTCTCTATCTGAAAGTGGTGATGCCCACTATGATTAAAGGCATCTGGAATAACCAAACTACAGCCCTGAAAGGATACAAATAAATGGAAGTTTTTCCTTATCCAGGAAGCAATTCCAGGGCTGATATTTTTGTCTTATGGAGCTACAATAACCCTGAGCCTGTCTTAATGAAAGAAGCAGCTGGTTCCTGGGGCTGTGATAATAATTACCTCTTCTGGGAGCACACTGCAAATGCTAAAGGCAGGTGCTGGGGTTTGAGAGGCAAAAGTAAGTGTGACCTGCACCTGCAGTGCCTAAATGAGGTTGATCTGGCATTGCTTCCCACCCAGGAGACTACACATGCAAAAGAGCTTATCCTATGGGTGTAACAGGTTGGTTTTAATAAGCTAAACATGTTGAATAGTAATAATAACAATGATAGTAGTAGTAATAATAACAATGATAGTAGTAGTAATAATAATCATCATCATCAAAAATATGAAGATGAAGAAACCAAAGATGAAGATGAAAGCAAAGAAGACAAAGATGAAGATAACACAAGATGAAGAAGGTGAAGACAAAGAAAAGGAAGAAGACAAAGGCGAAGAAGATTATGACCAAGTAGAAGACAAAGGTGAAGAAGAGAAAGGAAAAGGGAAAGAAAAAGAGAAATAAAAAAAGAAAAAATGTGAAAGGGAAAGGAAAAGGAAAAAATAAAAATAGGAAAAGGGAAAGCAAAAGAAGAAAAAGAAAAAGAAGAAGAAAAAGAAAAACAAGAAAAAGGGGAAGAGAAAGAGAAAGAAAACAAAGTGAAAGAAAAAGGAAAATAAAAGGGAAAGGGAAAAAAAAGGAAAAGGAGAAGAAGTAAACGGGAAAGGAAAAGGGAAAGGAAAAGGAAAAGATCTGGTGCTTGGCATTGTGGGCAAGGCCATTTTCCAGTATTATATAGCTTTACACGTTGATTCACAATGAAAACTGCATCTTTTGGATGTAAATTGGCACAGATGGTGGGAAGGGGCTGGTTTTGCTGCCCAGAGGAACACCCCATACAAGCCACTGGTGCATCGGTAGCATTGAGCTGGAGAGGATCCTGCTTTTCCAAAAGCTGCTCCCGAGCTTCACAAGAGAAACTGCTCCATGTTGGAGTTTCTGGAGTGTGACTTTACTGCTGAGGAATCCTGGAGGAGCTGGGTGAGGGACAGGGAGGCTCACAGGGGATCTCCACTGGGACTCTGTGGGAAACCCAGCTCCTTTTCCATTTGGGGTGATGGGGGTGGAGCAGGAAGCACTAATGAAACCACAAAAGGGGTTTTCTTTGGGTCTTCATTTGTGGCTTTCCCAGCTTCTGGGAATCTCAGTTCTCAGTGTGTAAGGTCAGTGCTAGAAGCATTGCAGCCTTATCTCGAAGAGAACTAGTAGATTTGTGTCCCAAAGCTTTGTTTTATGCTATGAAATCAGAGCCCAGGAGGCAGGAGTTCCTTAGGGTGGAACAAATGACCACAAATTTAACCTTAAATCTTAAACTAACAACAGTGTGTGTGCCTTTAACATAGCAGAATAGGCCAAACTGTTCTAACTTGCTAACACGTAGAGAGAAAGGAATGTTCAGCTGATGGGGGAAGGATCATCAGGGGACTGATGACAACTAGGGAGACAGTAAATAAGACCAAGGATGCCAGCCTTCAAGATAGCAGAGTGGCTCCCACCATGAAGCGAGACTGGAATAGAACAGAAGGAAGGGCATACCAACTGGTAACTTAGCACTAGGAGCTTGCAAGCGTGGGCAAGCACTGGGATCATTCAGTAAACACAGTGAGGAAGACTATCGATGACCATTCAGCAAGAAAGCGCATGTGTAATTAGGATGCAAATATTATAATTAGATTATAATTAGTTCCTAGAAAAGCTATGAATATGCATGAGTTTGCTAAACATAGAGCCGCTGTCGGCAAGTACCAGGTGATCCCTTTTTCCTTTCCCCAGGGTAAAACCATGATGTGCCTAATGTCATTAGACAGAGTAACAGATTAGAGGGAGGTTTTGTCACATTCGTCTTTAAAGCTGATATCTGTAAAATTAAACTTGCCTCTGATTGCTATTGAAAGCTGTAAAGGATGTTAAGTTGGAAACCTGGACTTTAAAAGCTTTGTGCAGAGCAATCAGTGCTGCATCACTGAGAAGGTTTGGAAGAAATCACATTTCCCTCTTATCATCCCATTCCCACCCCCTGCCATGGACAGGGACACCTTCCACTAGAGCAGGTGGCTCCAATCCCGTGTGTCCAACCTGGCCTTGAACACTGCCAGGGATGGGGCAGCCACAGCTTCTCTGGGCACCCTGTTTCAGTGCCCCACCACCCTCACAGTAAAGAGCTTCTTCCTTATCTCCAACCTGAACTTCCCCTGTTTCAGTTTGAACCCATCACCCCTTGTCCTGTCGCTCCAGTCCCTGATGAAGAGCCCCTCCCCAACATCCTTGTAGCCCCCTTCATATACTGGAAGGACCAGTTTGGGGGCACTGGGCTAACTGGAGCTGAGCTTTTGGTGCAGCTGTGGGGGATGCAGGATGGAGATGCGATCGCCCTCCCATGCCCCGCATCCCCCAGCCTCCCTGTGCTGCAGCCAGGGCTTGTTCCTCCCTCCTCGTGCTGTGCTGGCCCTGGCTCCGTTCCTCTCTCTGTTTCTCTTAGTGATGTTATTTATTGTTGCTGCCCTTTCCCTGGGGTCCGGGGGGATCCTGCTCCAGGGCTCTGGCTGCACTGGGGACTGCAGTGCAATCAATACATGCTGTTTATTTTTCCCCCTGACTGACAGCTCCTTGCCTGCAGCCTTCTCCCGTTACAGCCCTAATGTGTCTTCTGGCAGGTTTCCTCCTCCTGAGTGATTGCTAAAGGAAGGAGCAGCGAGGCTGGAGGAGCAGCAGAGCTTTCCCTTCTCTTGTGTTCCCTCCCCTGCCCCGGAGGTGCTGGAATGGGGCCCCTGCCTATGCAGGCAGGAGAGCAGCAGCAGGGATGATCCCAGGCTGCAGCGTGATGATGAAGAGGGGCTGGAGATGCCTGTGGTGGTGCCTGCAGTGACAATGAGTGGGGTGCCTGTGGTCACCCCTGTACAGTGCATCCCTTGGGGATGTGGAGGGGGCACCTGAGTGCTGGTGTTGGAGTCGGCAGCACTGACACAGTGTTCCTGGTTTGCCTGGGATTCCTCTTTCCCCACGCTGGGAAGTGGGAGCCGGAGGGAGGTTGATAGGAATTGTTCCAAGTGATGAAACGTGAGTTGTGCTTTGTCAGGCTGGACCCCAACCAAAGCTCTGCGGGGCCTTTGGTGCTGCTGCTGCCAAGAGTAATTTGAGTCTGAGTGAGCAAACACTTTCATACACACAGACTTGTATGAGCAGGAGTAAAAAGGGACATTTTTATATCTCCAGCGCTCCCTGTTCTCTCTGCATGAGGGAGAGCAGAGCTCTGGTACCATCTCATACGAGCTGTTTGTCACTGGGGCCCCATTCCTGCCTTGGTCTAAGGGGTGCATCACTGCCAGTGGGAGCTGTGGCTGGTGATGGGGCAGCCGCCAGTGGAATCAGAATCAACCAGATTGATACAGGGCTTTGAGATCATCACCTTCCCTTCTCCATCTGAACCCCCCAGGTCCCTCAGCCGTTCCCCATCACTTGTGCTCCAGGCCCTGCACCAGCTCCATGGCCCTTCTCTGGCCCCGCTCCAGCTCCTTCCTGGTATCCATGGCTGAGGATTGAATCTGTGTAAGCAAGCGCATCCTGGGCTCTCGGAGGCAATCCCTGCTCTTTGCTCAGCACTGATCAGACCTGGTGTGGTGTGGGGGAGCGGAGAGGCTGGGGCTCCCCAGGAGGAAGCTGTTTGCTTTGGCAGCTCCCTTGCATCCCGGAGCCAAGTCTGGATCCATCCCATCTGAGCCTTCCCCGCTGCTGGCGGCGGCGTTCCCAGGGCCGGGGGGATGCCAGGCGAGGCGCGGGATGCTCCCCATGCCAAACCCTTTATGTCTTAGGGAGCCAAGGGGCTGCCTCCCGCTGCGGTGGAGGATGAGCTCCTGAGCTGCATGTGCAGGGAATGAATGTGCCCTCAGGCTGATGTGCAGGAGGATGCCAGGGCTGCGGGTCCAGCCCTGCTGCAGTCACTGTTGTGCCCATAAAGCAGGTCTGAGCTTGGGGAGTGTGGCCTGAATAGGAGAGCACAGCGGGGCCGGGAGCCAGGTCACTGGCAATGGGTGGAAGCTGAGCAGTGGTTGTAATGCCCTTGTTCTGGCTTGTGACTGCTTAGTCCACAGCAAAACCTGGTATCCCTTGAGCCAGGCTGAGTTTTACCTGGGTGGCTGTGCAAACTCCCTCTGTTATCATAGAATGGTTTGGGTTGGAAGGACCTTATGGGCATCACTGGCTTGTGCCCAGGGAACAGCTCCTGCAGCATAGGGTCCCTAGACCCTCTTTGTCTCCCATAGGCTGTGGTACTCGGAGCTGAACAGTTTCTCCTCTGCCAGATTGTTTTCATCCTCTGGTACCAAGGATCTAAACTTGCAGTGATCAGAGCAGAGCAATTTGCAAACAAGCCAGTTTGGAAAGGTCTCTTATGACTGGTATTAAACCATTCCTCCTGCTCTGGCAGCCGCTGTGCTTGGAGTCAGAAAGGATAAAGAAATGGAGGCTCACATTGCGGGATGCTGCTGCTGCTGCCCAATTAATGTCACAGAGCTTAGAGCTGCCTGAAAACGACTTGCTTCATTTTCCAGCTCTGTTGCAAGCTGATCTGGTTCAGTGTCTTTAGCTCCTTAAAGCTGGAGCCCTTCCCGCTCCTTAAACATCCTCAATTTGGGAAACAGATGGAATGAAAGCCTCGCTCAGGTTTCCAGTCCTGGATTGCTTTCTTGTACAGGAACAGCACAACACGAGAGGGCTCTTGGCAAACACAAGCAGGTGCTTTTGGCACATGAGCAGGTAAATCCCATTGCTGCATGGCTGAGGGCAGGAGGGTGATCCTGCTGCCTTAGGATTGTCACTGTGCTGACATTCCTGTCTGGAATGGTGAGCAGAGCTGCTGTCCAGAGAGCAATGTGTGTTCATGGCTCCGAGTTCCAGCAGAACAGGACTTCAAGGAACGATGCTGCAGGGACCAATCTCCCTGCCAGAGCCACAGGATGCTGCACATTGTCTGCTGCAGAGGCTCTGAGAGGCAAATGAGAGAGGACAGCAGACAATTCATCACCTCTCCGAGCGCTATTCATCTGCAGCTCTGAAGTGAGCTCCCAAATGATGGAAATATGTTAGTCATTTTTGGCCACATGTGCTTTTCCCCAAACCCGAGGCAGAGCCAAATGGCGCAGAAGTGATGCTTTAATGTACAACACATTTCCATCATTTTTCCCATGCACACTGAATTCCTCTTCATGGTCATGGCTGAAGGAACAGTGGGATCTGAGTGGAATTCAGTGGGGGGAAAACGCTGAAACCCAAAGAGGAAAGTATTTTCCATGGAGGATGTATGTGGAAGGGGCAGGCACGTGGCTGCCTCTGCGCTGCTCCCATAGGCACAGCTCTTTGCTGGGGCTTCACTGCTCCAGTGTGGAGATGTTCACTGCTTGGAAACCTGTTCTATACCCACCCAAGGGCTGGGAGTGACTGCAAACAGATGCTTGAGAGGCCAGGTTGACCTTTTAAATGGGCCTTTCAAGAGTCTCCATGCGTAAAGAGCAGGGAAATCACCTTGTTTGCTCAGCTAACATTTTGCTAGCAAAGAGCATATCCCTGCCTGAGCGAGTCTCCATCTCGAATAAAAGCCCTTGGCATGCTTTGGGGAAGGGAAAGGGACATCAGTGTTTTACCTGGTCATGGGGATGGCTCCACTTATGGCCAGCAGGTCAAGCCATCACTGGGAGAGGGAAGCAGGGGGATGCAAAGGCTTTGTGCCAGTGAAGTGCTTGGGAGTCATTGGTTTTCCCCTTCTCTCTGGCTTGTTTTCCAGCTCTGAAGATGACCATAAAGGAAGTGAAGAAGGAGAACGGGGACAAGATGATCGTCCCGCGCAAGAGGAAGGCGCTGAAGCTGGGCCCCATCCGGAAGAAGAACCTGAAGAAGCTGGTGCTGTACCTGAAGAATGGGGCTGACTGTCCCTGCCATCAACTGGACAACCTGGGCCACTACTTCCTCATCATGGGCCGCCAGGTGAAGACCCAGTACCTGCTGACGGCCATCTACAAGTGGGACAAGAAGAACAAGGAGTTCAAGAAGTTCATGAAGAAGATGAAGTCTCCCGATTGCCCGACGTTTCCGTCTGTCTTCAAGTGATGGGCGATGGGGGAGCCGCTGCCTGGACCTGGCCGAGCCCTCCTGCTCCCTCCTTATGCTCCTTGGAGCTTCCCTTGCTGACCCCAGGCTCCCACCTCCCCGCTGCCAGCATGAGTGTGACATGCACCAGGCACGGTTCACGCCT
Source organism: Coracopsis vasa (assembly GCA_026283785.1). NCBI lineage: Eukaryota > Metazoa > Chordata > Aves > Psittaciformes > Psittacidae > Coracopsis > Coracopsis vasa. The sequence continues at coordinate 16,513 of JANHGB010046147.1, read as the reverse complement.
GCAGCATCCAGCATCCTTGCTGCTGTGTGGATGCATACGTTCATTTCAGCAGCAGCTACCAGGTAAAGAGGGCAAGCAGAGCGGGGCCAGGTTATGTCAGGAGGTGACACGCTTGCAGAAAGGACCCTCGTGACTGTCTCTGTGGCTGCAGGATTGCCCTAAAGTACCTCCTGTTTGAACCAGAGCCTCCCGATTATCCTCACCATTAAAGTTAATAGTGGACAACCTGTTACAGCCTCTGATAAAACCTCCTCATAGCTAATTGTCCTCGCTGTAAAAAAAGCCCCATTGTAGTCTAAACCTGCTTAGTTTAAGCCTTAACCCTGGGGTCCTTGTGATGCCTTGATAGAGCTGGACTGGGGAGCCCTCATTGACGAGCATCTCTTGTGATGTGCCACCGGGATGCCTGCGCTGGCCTCTGCACCCAGCCGAGCCTGGCACCGTGCTGGTCCTGCCCGGTGTGATGGAGCAGCAGCCGCGTTCAGCTCAGCATCCCCACATCACCTTCCATGGCGGGGTTCCCATGCACCATGCTGCCTTTGCAGCCCAGGGCTGTGGCCCAGGAGAGCTCGTGTCACCCCCTGACTTCACCAGTGATGCTTTCCTCGTTTCTTCAGGCTGCTGGCACAGCACCAGGTTGGAGAAGGAGCAGGATTTGTCCCTATGGAGCGCCATGGGAAACGCATCGTCTCCATCTTTACCTCTTTGCGGTCGCTGTGGGAGCGCTCAGGTTCTAGGGTTTTATCTGTTTGATGTGTGACAACTTGGCTTTGTGTCATTCTGGGGTTGGGGTTTTCTTCCCCTAATCAGAATGTCATGTTCGCATGAGGTCAGATGGTTTATGAAAGACAAGGAATATTGGATCCAAATGATTACATTGATCGACCAAGCTGAAATTCATTATTCTGTTAATTGGACAAGCTCTCTTTTCCATAGACCCCTCGTGCTCCACATTAATTTTACTGTCCTCCTTCCCTTCACTGTTCTCATCAATCACAATTACCCTGTAAGAGAATGAATATCTTGCCATCTGAGATAGTCCTATTGTATTGCAGTTAAGTGAAATAACAAACCCTCATGTTTGAGGTTTCGAGCCACCCCACTCACAGCTGGTGAATCAATTATTCCTGAGCTCGGGAGTGCTCCCCACGTGGGAGTATTCCCCGTGTGGGAATAAACAGAGCCGTGGACTCAAGGGTAGAAGAATTCCATGAAGGAGCCAAGTGCACTGCGGAGCCGTGTTTCACAGCGAACAGAGATGGATTGAGGACGTGAGCTCTCTAGAAGGTCCCACTCGGCTGTCCTAGGCCATCACTTGTAGTAGCGTTGTTTGATGCAAATTAATCATTGTAGATAATGTGCTTTATCAGTGAATTAAAGGAATTAACAAACCACGGGCTTCAACATCACAGATTGATGAGGTGCAGTCATGGGGAGGGCGGACAAATCCAGCCTGGTCCCACAGGTCAGGGCCTGGAGCTGAGCTGGAAGGATGGTTATCCTGGAGCATCCTTGGCAACAGCAGCTCCTCCTCCCATTGGCTTTGCTTCCACAGCTGAAGAGGAATTGGGTGTGAATGAGGGATGCTTGACCCTTCCATAGCGCTGGGGCTTTGTGCTGTCACCCAGGCTGCTGGTGGGTGTCCTCTTGGCCACCTCTAACACCCTGCTGTTGATTACCGCATTGAAAACACACACTTCAGCAGGAAGCATCCAACCAAAGACCAAACCATGTCCCATGTGCAGCCCCTTCCAGCCTGTGCCAAGCCTTGGATGCAGCAGTGGGTGAAGTGATGGTGCAGTGGCCTCTGGCACAGAGCATGGAAGGATTGGATGTGAGTTTCTTAATGCCACTGGTGCTTTCCTCTGCACAAGCAGTTCAGAAACAATCAGTTCCTTCAAACACCCCTCTCACTCTGTGTGTTTGCCTTTGAGAAACCAATTGGAGCTGCTGGGGAGGTTGGGATGTGGTATTCCAGACACAGGGATACCTGGAAAGTAATTTTACCATTCTCTTGCCAAAGTGCTCCATAACTTGGCAACTGCTTCCATTGGGTCAATCGGGCATTGCTCCCCTTTCCCCCGGGCTCTTTTGGTACATAGAGGCTTTGGTATCAATAGCAGCACTAAAAGGAAAGTGTTTCAGGTACCATTGTGGTGTAAGCAGTTCTGGTGCCTTTGCAGTCTGTTTTGGTGTATGTCCTGTGTACACCAGTGTGTCCATGCAGCTGAGACCTTCTGGACATGGGGAAGGGAAGATGCTTTCTATTGTCTGAGCCTCCAGCTCCTCCGTGATCCATCCTTGCTGTGGGAGCCAAGGCCAGGAGACCTTTGCCATGCAGCATCATGCCTCTGAAGAGGTCTGGGGGATGCCAGAGCCATGAGGGCAGCTTGTGCAGGGCTGGGATCAAGGGGAGCCCCATGGCTCAGAGCTGTGTTACCATGGGGTAGCACCATGTTCTGCCACTGCTGTGTGGCTGTGCAGGGACCGTGGTGCAGGGTGCTTTGCTTTGGTTGCATGCAGAAGGGAGGCAGGCTCTTGGGTGAGGTGATGGGGAGGCAGGTTCCCGTTCGCCCTGCCAAGCAGGACCAATGTGTGGGACATCAACAGAGGCAGCAGGCTCATGTGGCCATGGGCAGCATCCCTGCTCCCATAACACAGCCAGTCCCTACACATGCACATTGGGAATAAAAGGGGCGAGGGGCTGGATGTGCTTGCAGAGCTCTGCTCAGATTTAAGGGCTTTGCTTGCCTCATCTATGTCAGAGATGTGAGAACAGCTCAAGGTACATGCAGACTATCTCTTGAAGGGCAAATACTCAAAATAGGGTTGTGATGGAGCACTAGAAGCTGGTAAGGAGCTGACATCAAGTGCCTCAATGCAGGCACAAGCATGTGAGCAGAGCAAGAAGATCTTGGTGTCTTGGGAACCTCTTGCAGGAGCACAAGGCCTGCTGCAGCAGAGCACTGCTTGCCTTTCTCACAGTGTATTTAGAGGAAGAAGTCTGTACTTGATTGCTCTACTTTGTTTTAAACTTGTGGTTGCTATAAACACATTATGGCTTCTGTTTTCTCTCTCCTGTGATTGGAACAAGAAACCCCTCAATAAAATGCCTTTTTTTCTTTGAAAGTTCTCTTTATTGTTCCCTTTTCTGCAGCAATTGCATTACTCATGTGGTGCTGACATCCAGGGCCCCAGTGCATCGCTTCCTTGTGAGCATCTTGCCCCTGCTGCCTAGCAAGGGGTGATGTAAAGGTTTAAGTATTAGTTCCACAATGTTGGAGATAGGAAGGTCTACTGTCAGATTACTACTGCTTGATTACACCAGTTTATCTATATAGTTGTTCCCCACTACATATCCCTGTTGTACACCAACCAGTTGAAGCTCATTCTAGCTTACACTGATGCGAGGATGGGAAAGCAGCAAAGACCTTGCAGCAGCAATACCGTCTGCAGGAATTGCCTTCCCATCTCCTGGATGCAAGGAGAGGAGCTTCCTGGAGCACTGCCCTCTTTGGCCTGGCTTCAGCTCCCAGGTTATCTTGATCCAAGTCATTTACCCACCCATCAGGTGTGAATGGCCAAGGGGTGGGCATGGTCCCAGGTGAGGTTTGATAACCAGTGAGCTCTTCCTGCAGTGCTTTTGGCCACAGACCTGGCTGCAGCAGCATCCTCACTGCAGGTAAGGTCAGTGCTGCTGCTCCCAGCTCAGAGTTGGTGTCTGGGGTACCTTGATGTTGGGGTGAAGGCTGGCTCTTTGCATTGTGCTTTGCTGATGGGTGTTGTGTAGTTACTAACCAAAGCATCAGGTAGGGCTGAAGAGATGCAGGGAGCTCCTCCATGTATGTACTGGGATCTTCCAAGGCCTGTTCCTTTACTGGCTTTTAGTAGCATCTGCCTAGAACAGGGAGCTGGCAATTCCTGATGTGTTTTGAGGCCATGTAAAAAGCAAAGCTCACCATCAACTGCTGCATGTGGGTGCTCTTGCTGTCCTTGTGCTGGGTGTGCTTTACATCCAAAATCAGTTCAGATACTGATGCTCTGTGCGGGGTACAGTGGGACAGGAGGGGCTGGGGTGGACAACAGGCTCCATGGCTCAAGGGGCTGCTGTGTGAACAGAACAGAGGAGGCCTCTTATGTTCTCCAACCCCCCCCAACACCAGTAGCATCGCAGGGAGAGCGCTCGCCTGCTCCAGTGCCTGTTCCAGTGCCTGCTCCAGTGCCTGTTCCAGTGCCTGCCCCTGCTTTCTCACTGAATCATGCTGGGTGACCCTTAGGAAGGACACGTGCACACACGTAATCAAAGCCAACCTCCAGCCCAGGGCTAGAGCTGTGTTTGGAAACCCTTGTTCCCTGACGCAGAGGCTCTTTCTTCCCTTGCCAGCCAAGCAATACCCAGCCAAACCCTGCACATGCCACAGTGGAGAAAGGCCTCCATTAGATCAATGCTGGGGGGGAAAAGTCTTCCAGCATCTTTACAAGTGCTTTTAAAACCTCTGTTTTGCAAAGGAAAGCATTGCTTTATTACTGTTTCTTCCCCAGCTGATTCCATCCAAGCCTCTGAGCATGCTACCCCTTGGCTAAGCTGCTCCCCTCTGTCAGTACATAGGTATCCAAGCTTGAATGTCCAACGGGATGAGCTGGGTGGCTCCTACGCCCTTGTGAGGCTTCTGGTCCATGCCACAGGCAGAGGACAATGTGTGGGATCCAGGGGCTCTGTAGCATCCTTACACCACATCCCAGAGAGCTGTGATGGAGCAACCTGTCAGGGTGGCCGGCGGCTCCGTGGAAGCTTCCCAGCCTCTGGAAAATGAGGGCTTTGTTTCAAGAGCTTCCCATCGGAGGCTGGAATCTCCTCTGGATCATCAGCCTGCCACAAGAATGCTGCCTGCGTGGCGGGAGCGGGGTCTGCTGCCATGGGATGTGCCAGAGACCACAGCACTGGGGTTGGCCTGGCCCCGTCTCCTCTCCGGTGATGGATGTGGCTCCTGCCAGCATCCCTGGAGCTGTGGGCAAACAGTCCTGCTTCCTGCAGCCTGGAACGTCACTGCTGGCGGTAACGGTTCCCCTTTGGAGGGCTTTGCTAAGCCACTGCTCTAGAGGAGGAGCAGGAGGGAAGCCAGGATGCAGCTGGAAGGGGCCATACCTGGGAGCGGGATAACGTTCCCTGCAATGTGGGTGAGCAGTGAAGTGGCCACGTTGTGATCCGCCTCCTGAGTGATGCCCTGGTGCGGTGCTGAGCTTTCCTCTGGGCTCTGATGTACAAACCCAACTCAATAGGGTTTTATGTGGCCCATGCAAAAGCAGATATTGAAAGGGCACCTTTGCCATAACCCAGGGTGTTCCACAAGGGTGATAGCAAAGAGGTGATAAACTGAGGTCTGTGGATGTGTTTGGATCCAGTGCTGCTGACAAGAGGGTGCTCCCCACTCCGAATCCATCACCAGGAGCCCTCAATGTGAAGGTTCCTCAGTGCATTTACTGATGCTGTTCTGCTTTCCCTTTGGCTGTGTTATGCTGTTGGCAATCTCAGTTCAGTGCCTCCATCTGACTTTCTCCAACCTCTTGAGTTATTCATGTGGCTGAGATTAATTTAGGTGGATAAATTAATTGCAGCCCCATAAAGATGGGGCTGTTACTTGAAAAGAAATGAATGGATCAGGGCATTTCTCTTTGGCAGGCTCAGAGGCACCAGCCTCTTGTGTATGGTACTCAGAACTACAGCAGACCCCACAATGAGCTACAGTCCCATTAGGTGAATGTGATACCTCAAAATCACCCATCCCTAAGGACGGGTGATCACACTCGGCCCTAGTTATTGTACAGCGAGAGAAAAGAACTGATTTGGAGAGGGCTGAGTTTGTCTGTGGAAGCTCCAAGGTAATTTAATGTGTGGTCACACGTGGATATATGCCCCCTCATGGGGCTGGGTGGCCGTGCTGTCCTCGGCATGGACACCAGGCTGGGATCCGAGCATCCTGTTGCTGTTGGGTTTAAAGTTGTGTGCTAAATGGTCTTAAATGAAACATTAGCATCAGGGTAAATGTTTCTAGAAGTCCCTCCCTTTGAATTGATGCTGTGGGAGAGCTGAGGCATAATGATGGGTGATGCTGCTTGAGTTATTAAACGTTGTGCTGCTCAGCTGAATTAGCGCAGCCCCAAAGAGCCTGCTCCAGAGGGTTTAAAGCTTCTTCCCTGTTTCATCCTCTTTCACTCCTAAATGTTTATTGAATAATCCTGGGAGACCCTTTTAAGCTTCCTGGGCTTAATGTTTGCTAAACACCCTGTCACTTCCCCTTCCAGTGATGGTTCCTGGGCTGCTGCGCCCCAGCCGGGAGGATGGGACAGCCTCCAGCCGCTCACCTCCATTGGGAGAGAGGGATCATCCACTGGAACAGAACCAAGGGGGAGGCTTGGGGGAGCCAGACCCACCCAGGGTGAGTGGTGCTGGTGACTGAGGACCAAAGGGTGCACACTGGGGCCGTGCATCCCTCATCTGTGCGGGATGCTCAGGGACCCTGTGAGCATCCCGTCTGCATTGCACATGCGGATGCAGGCATCCTAAAGGCGATGCTGCGCATACAGTGTACATGGAGAGCTGATGTGAGGGCTCGTGGGCTGGATCATCCCGCCTGCTTGGTGCATTACCTCAGTCTCCAAGCTCTCCTCGGGCTCTGGCAGTATTAGTTTCAGCAAACTCATTTTCCTTCACAAAAGCTTTTGGTTACTTTGGGATTAGGGGCTGTTTAGGCTCATTGTGTCCCTGAGCTGCCTTGTTTTGCTGTAATGCTTAGACGCCTGGGCTGCAGGAACTTAATCTCCCTTCTCCTCCAGCAGCCCTGCTCTGCTCAAATCTGTTCTCTGCTCTAGTGCAAATTGTTGATGGGAGATAGCAGCGGGTCTTTCTGCTTCTATTTAACGTGTCAGCAGAGAAAGACATCTGCTTGCAATTACAGGCACGGCCCCGCTGCAGGATTGGCGTGGTAGATGTTGTAAGATAATAGGAAATCTTTATCAATTCATAATTCCTGGTGTCGTGCAAAGGAACAGATTTCATTTAAAATGTTTGTGGGGGTTGGTTTTTCTCTTTTACAAGATTAGGGGACAAACCAGGAGATGGATATCAAGGGAAAATGCCTTGCGCCCTGCGAAGAGCCCCAGGTTTTCCATACAAAAGGCTCCTTCCAGCCTTTCCATGGTGCGGAGGGAGCTGGGTGGGAGCCTCCTGCCTGGGGCACGGGAAGGGGCTGCTCCCTGCCTTGATCCCCTGTCTCCCCTCAAGGCTGCTGCTGGCAGGGTGTGCTGTCAGCACAGCTATTCTTGGCCTTCCTCAGCCCATTCGTCAGCCCTCCGGGAGTCTGCTGTAATCTCTGCTGAGGTTCAGAGCCTCGGAGCGTGTTCAACATCATTGAAGAAGCAGGAAAATGGCAATAATAATAATAATAATAATGATAGTAATGGTGAGTGCTCAGTGATTAACAGGGGCCACATCCCCCGGCTCTGAGCTTGCTGTGCTCACCCCCCAGCAGCACCAGCTCCTGTTCTGTACCCCTCTGCTTGCGCACAGATCCCCATCTCTGGGGAGAGGCAAAGGGTGCATCTGACTGCAGAGACCACGGGTCTATAAGAGAGGCCATAAGGAGCTGGCAGCTCATCTGATGTGGAGATGCTCTCCTTGTCCACAGTGGGATCCAAAGGAAAAGGTCCAGTGGGAGCCTGACTGCAGGCACCTTCGAGTGCCCTGAGCACTCAAACGCAGGCAAAAGCACGGCATGGCCAGGGTTAAACTGGCTGCAATCTGTGCGCTGCAGAACTGGGTTGTACCCATCTCCTGCTGCCCTGGGCTCTGTGTCCTCTGCTGTCCTGGCTGCAGAGCTGCAGCTTGGCCCCCTGGCTGCATTTGCATTGTGTTCCCATCACTATGAAGGACATCAGATGCTGTGTCTGCAAGTGTGGGCTGCCCTTGATGGCAGCTCAGCACAGTGCTGAGGACAAGAGATGCCCTAAGAAAGGCATCAGGGATGGGGCAGGTTGGGGTTTTGGGGGGCTGGCTCTGGTTGAGCCTCATAAGGGTTTGCTCTGGGGATGTGAGGTGCATCCTGGGTTCATGGCACTGCAGTGCACGTGTGATGCATGCCCGTGCTGTCGCTCAGCCCAGGGAAAGCCAGCGAAGCAGCAGGGAATTCAGAGAGACGAGACCCGAACAAAGACATGGAAAAGCCTGGGATAACTTCTGAACTGTCAGGAATTTCTGGGTGCTGCTGAAATGGCCAAGTCATCACTGAGGGAGGGAGAAAATGGATGGCAGCGGATGCAGGCAGAGCGCAGGGCTGTGTTGCTGGTGCACCCACTGTGTGTGCTGGGAGCTGAGATGCGTTTGCTCCTCACAGCCTGGTTTTGGTTTAAGCTCCCAGATGCTGGCCATGTCACCACCATTTCCCTTCACTGAAGCAGATTCAAAGCATCTCTTTTGTCTTTAAGTCCTCAGCCACGAGACGTGGGGAAGTTCATTCCTGTGCCGCTTCCAGCCCCTTCTGACTCCATATCCCTAAGTGGCTGTGAACCAGGTTGAAGCCTGGCCTTGCAGATGTGAATAGGGGTCTGGCTGTATTTGGGGATGCTCAGAAGTTCCCCCCATTATCCCTGTCCTCTGGCAGCACCGGGAATGGGGTGGGATGCTCTGTGTGGTGGCACTGGTGCGCTGTCCACTGCCACCTGCAGTGCTGCTCCAGTGGGAATTCACCATGTATAGAGAAGGGAAACGTGCTGAGAGCCCTGGGCTTTGCATCTTCCTGCAGTGCTGGGATGTTGCTGGTCCTGTGGGGCCTGGTGTGCCCAGGTCTGGCTGCTGCAGAGGACAGAATCCTCCTTAATCACTGCAGATTTAGGGCATGAGCAGCAGCTTCCACATCAGAGCATGAGCTGTGATTTTTGCTTAAGTGAGACTTCCTGAGCAGTTTGATCCTGATACCACCAGCACAGCCCTGGATCGCTTTAGCTTCCTGCTGCTAAGCTGAAAAGTCCCTGACAAGCAGAGCAGGTTGAATGGGAATGGGGCTGTGAGCACCCTCCTGTGTGTGCAGGGCTTCCTTCAGGGCACCACGCAGCCAGGTTTGGGCAGCGTTTTGGGTTTATCCCTTAGGAGACAGCAATATCACCCATAGACTGGTTTGGGTTGGAAGGGACCTTAGAGCTCATCCAGCTCCATTAGACCAGGCTGCTTGGCCTTGGCAGCCTGGAAGCACAGACCATTCCCTGCGGATCCCAGCCTCATGGAGGGGTTGGTGGGCAGCTCCTGGCTGATGGAGCTGGTCTGTTTGCCTTGGAAAGGCAGCAAAAGGGGGGACTGTGTGGTTTGGGGTGCACTGTTTGGGGTGCAGGGCCCCTGAATGGGACAGCAGCGTGTGTCTGTCCATAGGGATGAGCACTGGCAGTGATGCGCTTTGGATGGGGCATGGTCCCCTGCTGATCCAGAGCAGTTGATTACAGAGGGTTGAGCTCGATTCCTTCCCCCTGCCCTCAGTTTTAGTAGCTGACAGTCGTTACCAGCGTGAGGGACTCACCCTTGGTTCTGAATGCAGGAGCTGGGGCTCGTTAATCACTTCCAAATGCCCTGTCTAAAGGCTCGTATTGTTCCAGCATTCAGGCACTGAGTTTTTGGGATCTCTGAAACAGGACTCTGCTCTGGACCGTGTGCTGGAGGAGCCGTTCCTTTCCGCTGTGCTTTACAAATATACATGTGGTTTAATTCAACAAGAGGGCTGGAGGGGACGTTTTTCCACCCCTTTTTTCTTACCCCTTCTCTTTCTCTTTCGAGCTGGCTCTGCCAAACCACCCGGCCCTGTGCCAGCAGCAGCCCCTGGATGATGCCAAACGCATTTTGGGGTTAAAAAGTGGGTTTCTGGGAAAATCCAGCCCTGTGACAGACATTGGGGTGCCCCCCAAGGGCTGTTCATGCTCCAGGTTGTGGGTACCAAAGGGTCTTCAGACAGGGGTAGGGTTTCCAGCAGCTCATGCTGTTGTTGTGCTGATGTGCAGTGACACAGCTGATGCAAGACGGACCCAACTCAATGGCTTTGTGCTGTGGAAGCGGCTGGAGAGGCTGCAGAGGAGTGGCAGTGCCTTCCTATGGACACACACAGCTCCGCAGGCACAGGAAATCCACTGATACAGCAAAGGAATGGGATATTATGATTCAGAAATGAAATGCAGGGAGGAATCCTGCCAGGTCCACAACCCTCATAGGACTTGGTTGTGTCGGGGCTTAGTGGTCCCAAGGAAACATCTATTTCTGCAGCTAAACCCGCTATTACGTGCCCTAGCTTTGGTAGGACTCTTGATCCCATCTCAGTGCTCCATAGGGTCTGGTGGCTATGGGAATTGCTTTAAATCCAGCCAACAGGCAGGGGCTCCAAGCTGAGAATGCCCCTGGATGGACACCGGAGCTGCAGCATCACATCATGATGGAGCTGTGTGCGCAGCACAGCACAGCAGGGGCTGAGCCAGGTCTCTTGCACATCCATCCACAGCCCAAACCACAACCCCATCTCTCTTCTGCTGCTGCTGGAACCCCTCTTGTGTCTGAAGCTCTTGGAAGCCCTGGAGCGTGTCTGAGGTGGTTATGTCCTGTGGGTTTGTTGCTATTATAAATAGATGTTGTAAGTGAACATGAAAGAATTTGTGCTGACCAAGGGTTGTTCTTTATTAGAGGTGATGAATGAGGAGGGGCTGAGTCCTGCCAGGCTCTGTGCCTTACATCATGTTGTCCTCCCATGGCCCTGATGCCCCACAGCATCCCGAGCTCCCTGCGGATGCTGGGATGCTCCCTGCAAACCGGCCACAGCAGGACCCTCTCCCTGCCCACCCTGAATTATCTGTGTTGTCAGAGCCTTAAATGCCCCAGGACTCAGATGAGAGCAGAGGCTTTAGGATTCTGGGCTGTCTTGTACATAACAACTGCACTGCACTGATTTGTGATTCATTGGCCATCAGCATCACTGACTTGCTCACCAACAAAGGTGTTCTAATGCTGTGTTAAAACAAGGTATGGGGAGCTTGGTTGGAGCGTTGTTCAGCAGCAACAGTCTGGGTTTTATCCATGGGATTTCAAGTCAACTGAAGGGTTAACGTGGAAATCTTCCATATCCATTCCTGCGGGATGACCTCTGCAGGGCCCTCCCGGAGATGCAGCTATCTTGTGTCCCTGCTCCAGGAGACAGTCCTTATCCTGAGCCTGACAGTGTGCTGCTGTCTCAGCAGCTGGTTTTCATCACCATCACTATGTGCTACCTGCTCTTGCAAACGTGGCATCGTAAGCTGCTGAGAGATGGGAGATTCACGTGGTGTCCCCAAACGGGCTGGGCAGGAGCTGCTGCATGGGGGTCCCTAACCAAGCAGTGCGGGCATACCCGGATCCCTGCTCATGGGCATTCCCATGGATGGACCTCTGGATCAGCCTTTCCCATGCCAGAAGCCTCTCGAGCAATGGTCACTTAATAACAGCCTTGAAATAAAGCAAAAGCATCCCCAGGAGAGGAAGGGAAGGACCAAATCAGTGAAGTTCATGTTGGAAAAGAAGCAAAGCCCCAAGCCACAACCAGTGCGCTGGGAGCCTCTTGGTGACAGAATCTGGACCACACTGGTTTGGGAGCATGAAAACACAGTGACAGGTTAACTCAAGTGTTACAAGAAGGGAACTTCCCATCACAGGCTCTTGGATTGCTGGAGCTTTCTTCCCACTGCCAAAAGCATCTTTCCTGGGGTCTTAGGCTGGACCAAGCACCTCTTCCTGTGCGCTGCAGGGCCTGCATGGGCTGAGTGTCTCCAAGCTGCGTAAGATGCTCTGAGTTGCATCATCTGAGTTCTGTCCCAGGGCTGCTTCTCTGGTCTTCCTCATAAGCAACTCCATGCAAAACATAGGTCGTTGGTGTCTTTCTCCAGCCAAACTTGGCTTTGTAGCTGCAGAGAGCAGCAAGGGAAGTGACTTTCCCACCCGCATGCCCGGGGGCTGTAGCTGGAAAGGGCTCTGCTGTCCAAGTGAAAGCTGGATGCAAGCTGAGGGAGAACAGATGGTTTCAAGATCGAGCCCATCACATGAATAAGAAGCCAAACTGCTGACGGATGGGGCAGCGTTCGGCTTGGGCACGGAGCCAGATGTAATGTCCTTCCCAAACTGCAGGGCTGCTGATGCCCGAGAACACAAGCACTTGTTCTGGCTATACCCACAGCATGACCTGGCTGCACCGTGTGCTGTGTCTTTGTGTTCCACCTCTGCTGCAGCACTGTTTCACTGTGTATTCACATTGCAGCCAGGGGGTACCTGCTGCTGCTGGCCCATCTAAGGGTGGTTTCAGCTGCCCACTTATGGCACGATGCCTCTCTGCAGGCAGCTACACTCTGTGGCTGCTGTGCTGCTTCATCAAGGCCCTGCCTTATCCTGTGGCCTTTAGGAACAGGGAAACTGGCTCTGCTTTGATGAACACCAGACATTGCACTTGGGATATGCCGTGCAGCGATGAATCCTTCGCGCCTTGCTGCAGAAAGGCCACTGTGAAGGCACAGAGGCAGGAGAGTGATTCCAAGGGGAGAAGAGTGATGGTTTAATTCAATGCAGAGCCTGGCTGTTCTCCCACTGCCCACATGCCAAAGCAATTAGTGGGCACAAGGCTGTTTTCAGCACGTCCCTGACTGTGGCAGAGCATGCGAGAGACACGCGGCGTTGATGGGGAAGGCGGTGCCTGGACCATCTCCTTTGTGATGGGACGTGATGGGATGCAGCAGGTTGTGATGGGATGCAGCAGGTTGTGATGGGTCCAGTGGTGGAAGCCTTGGGCTGAATTGGAGCTGTAGGGAAGCAGAGATGGACAGAACCTGGGTAGCAGAGAACAGAGAGCCCCAGTCACTGGTGCATCACCCCATCTCTGCTCTGCAGCATGGCTATGGAGGCGCAGGACTCCCTCCTTTCCCATGCATCAGCCAGCAGCAGGGGATGCTCCTTGCCCTATGCCCAGAGCCATCTCTGCTCTTGAGCAATGAACCTGATGCCATGGGACAACACAACCCCTGTGGCACTTTTCATGTATAACTCAGTTTGTGAGTCTAATGCAGAGCTGTGCATGGCCTGGGGAGGGAATGCCCCTCACTGGTGTGGCTGTGGCCTGGATGGGATAAGAGCAGGACTGGCAGAGGAGATGGAGCCATTTGCAGCTCTTCTCCCAACCTTGCTTCCCATTTCCCCACTTCCCCCTGGGCACATTAACGCTCTCCCTTTGTGGGGTGACTTCGGAGAAGCCACATTTGCACTTGAATATCCAGATACCATATGGGCAAGCGGTTGATGTCTCAATCTATTTCCGAGGCTCGCTACTATAAGCGCTTAAGTTCGCCCTTGCCCAGATGTGTGTGTGTTTTATGTGCTGTGCATAAAAAGGCAGAAATTGCACGGGGTGGAATGTGTTGGAATTGGCACTTTGGAAAATGCACACTCTGCTGGAATGTGCTAACATCCAGCTCGCACAGAAGGGCAATTAACTCTATTTATGTTCATGAGACTGAGTCTAAAACTGGCTTCAGAAAGCAGCTCACTCACATTAAAGGGCTTTATAATCATTATGCTAAAGTATTTCTTTTGAAAACATTTTCAGTTTCTTCAACAGTTGGGATATTTATAAAATATGGCATCAATTACTACATATTTCTTTATTCACACTGATTATACAACCTATAATTATACTTAAGCCTCTTATTTGTGTATCATGGCAGCATTAAGAAAAGCTCTGTGATTTGTCTGCGTGTTGCTCTCTCCAGATAGCAGAGGGCTGCAGTCTCTCCCCTCCTTTAGAGAAGGAATTGGGTTGTGTTGCCCAAACAGCAGCACTTCAGGTGCTCCCAGCACGAGCAGGCTGAGGCTGACAACAGCTCGTGACAGGTAACGTGGAGCTGTTTGGGCTCCAAGCGCTGTGTTTGCAGCCAGCTCCTCACAGTCATTTACTCACAGGAAAGCATTTCCCTGGAGCCCTTTTCCTCACTGTGCAACACTCGCTGTTGGAATAACCCAGGTCTGTCATGGATGAAGGCAGTGGCTCCCATTGCTGTTAGTGCTGCAGGCTGGGATCTGCTCCCTTAGACCCACACAGGGATGCGAGGGCCCAGGGATGCTGAAGTGTTGTTGGTGATCGCTTTGAACCTCCTCATTGTAAGGGGGTGTTGTAAAGGCCCTGCTGGAACTGGGAAATCCACCTGTGCCCTTTGGAAAGCTGCATTGCTCTGGTTTGAAGTTGCTTGGCTCTGGTTATTGGGGTTTCACTCGGGGTTGAAGTCTTGCTGCTTGTACCTAATCCCCTCCTTGAAAACCTCTTATTATAGGAGAGCCAGATCCCCATGGCTCCTCCTGAGCCGGAGCAGTGATTGCGCAAGTGCAGCTCTGGTGTCGCAGTGATTTGCAGGGGCTTGGGGATGCGGTGGTTGAACTCAAGGGAACTCTCTGCAGTGGGAAACATGGGAAACCCCTGTTTTCCTGCACTCTGCGCTCTGGTGTTTCCTGGCAAGCATTCCCCAGGTCTCCTTGCAGACTTTTCTCTGTGTTCCCTCCCCTTTTGGCAGCACAAGAGGGCATGGAGCTGATCTCTGGCCTCTGAATGCACAACAGAGTGAGCTGTAGTGACTGAACTCATGGTTTCCTTTGGACAAGGGAACTGGGAGGAGAAAATGAACACTTTGAAAAGGGGAAGCAATTGGGTTTGGAGCATCTTTTGTGACAAAGTGAATGCTCTGGGCAGATCTCAGATCGATTCTGTGCAAAGATAGGAGGTGGGCTGCTCTATGAGGGATGGTCAAAGGATGAGGCAAAGGAATGTCTGCTTGTCCTGCTCAGTCCTCACTAGCTTTTCCTGCATGGCACTGTAGGGGTTAAGAGAGCAGAGCACTGCTATTTCAGTGCATAAGGACGCTCCCTTGCAGTGGATGGGGCATGCACACAGCTCTCCTTGTTACGCTCCACAGCTGTGCAACAATAGACAATGGGTCCAAGTGGGGAGCCAGGAAAGAGCACAGGGAAAAGCTGCTGGGAATTACTGGTGTGGCTGGGAGAGCGAAGCCCTCCTATAACAGAGCGTATTGTTCTCCTGGATAGAAATCTGAACTGAAAGCCGAACGCCAGGCTTCCAAGGGCTTCCCAAAGCTGGAATGTGCATCATCAGTAACCGAACCAAATGTGTCCTGCACAGAATCCTATTTATCACCTTTATGCTGAGGTGTGGAAATGGCCACCCACAAAGCTTAGGATGAGAACCTGACTTCCAGGTGGTGGTAAGATCAGGGCCAAGCAGCAGGGATGGAGAAGGAGGAGGAGGAACTGTGCTTTCCTTGGTAGAAGCAGTGACTGGGGCTGTTCTTGCTGCTCTAAGTGCATCCAATGTGAAACGTATGCGGTGATGCTGAGTGTTTTGGGACAGGATTGTCCCATATCTGGAAGCACAGTGCAGCATCACCTCTGGACCTTCGGTGGCAACTGTGCCCTTTATCCTGGATGCAAACAGGAGCTTGTGCCCAGCTCCGTTTGTGTAAGCTCTGTTCACAGTTGGCAGCACAGGGACCATTCCCAGGTGGCAATCTGGAATTCACATTGCCCTGGCAAGCCATAAGCTATTGTTTCTCTCCTCCAAGAAGGGCTCTGTGAGTCCCAGCACAGCACGGCCCATGGCTTCTCTTGTTCTGTTCATGGCTCTAAAGTTCCGCATTGTTTCTGCTGACCTCTGTGCTCAAAATGCTTTCCCATCCTTGTGAAGCTGGGGCTTGCCTTAGCAGATGTGCAAGGTCAAGAAGGTCCTGCAATGGAAGAACTGAAACCTGGCCTCTCACTTTGCTTCACTAAGTCTCATAGTGGATATGCCCTTCCCTATCTGCTCCTTCAGGCAGGATAGCTTAGGTCCAGCCAGGCACTGAGGTCTTGCTCCTTGATAAGCATCTCTTAATACCTGAACTGTTTCCTCAGAGTAAAAGGAACTTAATGACAGGATACTTGTGTTGCTTCTGTGCAAAGATCAGATTGCAGTCCAGAAACCAGAGTCTCTGCAATCACAAGGCTGAATTAAACGGAAGACAGACAGCAGCACATAAACCATGAACGAGGCTCATTGTTTGCTGCAGATAGCGAAATGTCTTTGGTTCGGCCTCAGAAAATCACTGCTGCGTCTTCCTGAACTTGATCTGCTCCCGCTTTCCGCTTTGGGATGGAGTCCAGGATTAATCCCCTTAGGATCACCTTACTTTATATGAATAAGAGGAGCTCCTCCTGCAGGGTCTGTGCTGAGGGAAAGCAGGTGGGAATGGTGCTGGAGCAGCACAATGGGACTGAGCAGGACTCTGGAATTCAGGCCTGGCAGGGGCTGGCTTCGCTATGAGGGTGCTGGGACACCGGGATGGGTTGAACGGAGAAGCTGTGGCTGCCCCATCCCTGGCAGTGCTCAAGGCCAACGCCAGGTGACGGGGAGGAGGTGATGGGGGTAGGGAGGGG
>JANHGB010046146.1:0-12994 GCA_026283785.1 Coracopsis vasa | reverse complement strand
ATGCTCCATCCGTGGCGGTGTTCAAGGCCAGGTTGGACAGAGCCTTGGGTGACATGGTTTAGTGTGAGGTGTCCCTGACAATGGCAGTGGGGTTGGAACTAGATGATCTTAAGGTCCTTTCCAACCCTAACTATGCTATGATTCTATGATTCTATATTTACATATAATATAGCCATCATGTTTGTCTCTAAATGATCTTTTAAGTTTGCATATGTTCAATTCGTTACCTTATTTACAGTGAAACACTGACGACAGCACAATAGCAAAGAAAATAAAGAAATCCTACTAGATTGTATAATCAACCAGACTGTCATAGCATTTTTTTAAATAAATCTGCAGGTGTTTTACTCAACTCTGTTTTCAGCACTTCTAAATATATAGTTCTGTCCACTTTCCGTAGAAGGTTATTGTGCTATATTTCCTTAGTATTTATTGTGATAGAATGGGAAAGTGTTAAACACAATGACTTTAACATGTATTTGTGCTCTCTTCCTCTACAGGACAAATAAGGTCATTATATTCAGCTTGTCTCTGTTTTGTTACATTGACTGCTTCTTTGACAGGAGGAGGTATTTTGGAAAGTTTCTAAAGACTGTAAAAAAAACGAACTTTTAATTTAAAAATTTCTTACAGGATTTTTTGCCACTAAAAAATTTATTAATAGCATGGGTTTCTGATTATTCCTCTGAAACAAGGTTTCCCAACAATTACACACAGAAAATTTGTGATGTCAGCCATTTCAAACTCATTCACAATTCTGCTCAGATCACAAATCATCTCTGCATATATATTGCCTCCAGAGCACTAGTACACTAGTATGCCTCCCACTAACAATGATACTCACCACCTCTACTTTCTTGTCTTTCTATCATGCAGAAATGGGTCATTACGCATATGTGACCAGGTTGTCATTAATATTGCCCATACTGCTCACTAAGTAAAAATTAAAAAAACCCCAACAAAACCCCAAACATAACACGAAAGCAGAGATCTTGAATGTAGTATTTTAGTATAAAGAGAGTAAAATTAACATTTAATTTCTCTTGATTTTGTCAATTTAAAAGTTTTGGGTTTTGTTTGTGAAAAATGTCATCTAGCAAACTTTCTAGAAACAGCCATGGCATTCACTTTAATTCTGACAAGTGAAAACAAGTTTTTGTTTTCTAATAAGCTTCTCTACCAAAACACTGTAGACTTTTCCACAAGTGTATATGTATCTTTCAGGAATTTAGTAAACCAGATATACAGAAAAACTCTGTAATGAACAGAGTTGTTGATGTTCCCTGAGATTTAATTTGCACCCAACAGAACAAGTATATATCAAGGAAGAAAGTAAGAGGACTAGCTGGCAGTATTTGGGTAGCTATAGGGAAGCAAAAACTTTCACTAGAGCAGCTTTGGCATGCTTAATGGTTTGGGCTGACAAAAGGTAAAATATTTATAATCTATACTTGTCAGGCTTTAATGTTTTGTCCCCCAGCATAAAATCTATCTATACAGAGAGACAGGATCCTTTACAGCCTACGACCTTCCTATGGAAGCCAGAATATTAGGAGAATAGTATTTTCCAGTTCATCACCTTGATATATTTGTGAACCTGTGTTCCTAAAAATACTCATATCTTTCTACTTCACATGTACCCATAGTAACTTCCGTTCCACGCTCTGCTTTTATTATTTACTCAGTCTCTTTTCCTGGAGGTAAAATTTTAAATGTTTGCATACTTGCCTGAGTAACAAGAAAATTCTCTTTCCAAGGCTCCAGTTTAGAATTACCTCAGTTCAAGTTTATCACCTGCTTTTCCAAAATGCATTACTTGCTACACCAAAATAAATTAATTCCTTTTGTAATAAATTCCTTCCAAGTTACAGGATCTTGTAATTTACTGGTTTTGGTTTGCTTTGGTTTGGTTTTGAATCTAAAAATAACTTTGAATTTACATTTACATTCTGCATCAGAATATTGTGAAAACTTCATTAGCCACTGAAAAACTAAGAT
The DNA here is from genome assembly GCA_026283785.1 of Coracopsis vasa. Classification (NCBI taxonomy): domain Eukaryota; kingdom Metazoa; phylum Chordata; class Aves; order Psittaciformes; family Psittacidae; genus Coracopsis; species Coracopsis vasa. The sequence continues at coordinate 10,996 of JANHGB010046146.1, read as the reverse complement.
TATGTTGATGTTCTGCATTATAATTTCCCTTCCACCAGACAACTCAGTTTCTAAGGACTATAAGTTGGTTCATTCTTTTCCTGTTTTTCAAGATACCTGTGGAACACTTATATAAGCAAATTTCCATTTGAGTAGCCTTAGCATGAGTGTAACCATCATCATCTGAGATCATCTAAGAGAAAAGCAACCAACTGGAGAAATATGAAATCCCAAATGGTGAGTAACTTCAGAAAGATCCATTGGCGAAGCAGCACAGTTGAGCAGTGGGCCAGACCAACCATGAGAGGTTTAAACCTTATAAACATATTTGTGGACTATTTCTGTTAAAAGGTAGTTGCATCATTTAAAAAGTAGGGTAAATGAGTTATGACAAAAAATGCCTGAATCAAATTGTCCATTCTCTAGTGATATAGTTGCTAGTAGACTGGAGATTCAGAAGGCCAAAATGAAGAGCCAAAACAACTTCTTAGAAACATCTTTGATATCACAGTCTTCATATGTATATGGTCCTCTGTATCGTGGTACTCCTACTAAAGAGCAAGAGATAACTGGCTTCCTAGGAGAGAGGAGCAACTAGAAGCATGTCCAATAGAGAGAGAAGTAGGCAACATGCCCAGTGTATAGGTGTACTTTATAATCTTGTTAGAAGGGAGAAACAGCTATTTCAGGAAGAAACAGCTATTTCAGCGTGCGTGTGGCTTTAGTACTATTTGTAGAGGCTACCAGTCTTCACTAGGTTAAGTGATAGAAAACATAAATAAGGTGGATGAAAAATGGGTAAGAGAGACTGTTGGTTTTACATTTCTTTCACTAAAAAAATGTGTAGAGAAGACTTGAATTGTTTTGGAGAACACATAATTAATTTCTGTACATTTCCTTTCTGTTTACCCTTCTCATCCTTTAGTAAAGCAGTTTTTGATTAAGACTTTTCATTCAAGCTGTTTGAATGGTGAAATGTGGCTCACAAACTTCTTATGGTATTTATTGACAACCCATACAAATTGAACTTAGTTCTTACTATTGTCAAGCAAAGCATAGCAGAAAAACTGTCTATAAATATGATGGTTGCTACAAAGATTATAGTAAAAGGTCTATACTAGGTATATATCCATGGACATATTCATAGAATCATAGAATAGTTAGGGTTGGAAAGGACCTTAAGATCATCTGGTTCCAACCCCCCTCCCATGAACAGGGATGCCTCACACAAGACTATGTCATCCAAGGCTCTGTCCAACCCAGCCTCGTAATGGAGCATCCACAACTTCACTGGGCAACCCATTCCAGTGCCTCACCACTCTCACAGTAAAGAACTTCCCCCTTACAGCTAACCTGAACTTCCTCTGCTTAAGTTTAAACCTATTACCCCTTGTCCTATCACTACTGTCCTCGATTAAAAGTCCCTCCCCAGCATCCTTATCGGCCCCTTTCAGATACTGGAAGGCTGCTATGATGTCTCCACGCAGACTTCTCTTCTCCAGGCTGAACATCCCCAACTTTCTCAGACTATCTTCATACGGGAGGTGCTCCGGTCCCTGATCATCCTCGTGGCCCTCCCCTGGACTTGTTCCAACAGTTCCATGTCCTTTTTATGTTGAGGACACCAGAACTGTACACAATACTCCAGTATATATGGAAATATAACTGATTTTTTTTCAAACTAGCCCTAACTGAATACACAGGGCCTTTGTTCAGTTTGGGGCTCTTTTTAGACTTTCTCAATGAATTTCTTTGTACCTGTTTCCTTATACCGTGCAGGGACTGCTCCTCAAAGCTGACATGCATATATTGTCAGTTGTGAATGCTCTGGGACACTACTTTCACCAAATCGAGATGCTTCTGCAAAAATCTTACAACTGAAACTACATCAGAATAGTTTACTATCATTCATTTCTGCCTAGCATTTATTTTTTAAAGTCAGAAAATATTATTTTCTCAAAAAAAAAAAAAAAGCAAGCTAATCAGTGGGAAAAAAAATCAACCCACAGATGTCGCCTCCTTACTGATTATTTTGTACTGTTTAATATCTTCGTGAACATTTATTAGATATCCATTAACATGTAGTTAAATCTCTCAATGTAAAAATTTAGTTCATCTAACCATATTTCTTTGGCGTATGATTACCAAAGATTTTGTCTTGTGTCTAGCATGTGAAAAGTTAATAATTCTTTTACATATGTTATAATAAACTGGCTTTTTTTTTTTTCCTTTTCCATCTGGAAGGCACATAATAAATTCTTCCAGAGGTTAAAAAGCCCTTGAAACTGAAGCACAAGGAGAACACAGAAGATTGAGGCAGTGAAGATCTCAATGGGATATAGAACACTACAGTATGCAAATTCATATGTCTTGATTTAAATAAGATATTAGCATATTAGTTTGGCATAAGTGTATAAATCAAAGAAAACTGACCCTTAACTTTATCTACTACCCCTGAATACTACAGGAATTAAAAAGACGTCGTCTCAATTTCGTTTCCCAATCCCCACCCACACTTCACAAAAAGATAGAATTTCATAGTGCTGTTAAATTTAAGATCAAGATTTCAGAGCTCAGCTACGTGGGGCTAAGCTCTGTCAGATTTGGGAATTAACCTCATTAAGTTGCTTATAAAACCCTTTTTCATCTCTAGTACAGTGGTGGTGATGAATGATTGCATCTGAGGAACTGCAGGTGTCTTTGATGGACAGCCTGCTCCGAATGAGTTGAAGTTCTCTCTTTTCTTCCTCTTCTGCCTGCTAAGGAGAGTGGTATTACAAAGAAAGTGCTCTCTCCTACTGTTTTATCCCCTTGTACAAGCTCTTAAAAAGTGTATTGGGTTTTTTTTCCTTTTATTTTTAACTAAGAGTCAGGTTAAGAGAGGTTTATCAGCATCCTCAAGCTGAAAACAAAAATGTATACAAAACCATAAATAGACAATGTTAAAAAAAGACCAAGTTTCATATTGGCCTTTTGAGAGAGAAATTGTGCTTTAATCACAAGTCAGAAAAATTCCTGTTCTCCATTCCTGAGCCATGAAGTTAAATATCTATTGTTAATTTTAACATCACTAAATGAACGTGAATACACACTTTGTCCTTGAATGTTATTTGTTTGTCAAGGAATCTACTATGTTTGCACAACATATTTATTTGGACAGTAAAATCTACTTTACTTTCAAAGTCATACTATTGCTTTACTGAGGTGAAACTTCCAATATGTTTTCTGCAATAAAAATGCTCTTTCCAGAGGAAGTTCCATTTAACAGAATTTTTTAAAACAAAAATGTACAAACTCAAAATTATCCTGGCTTTTTTCCAGTGCTGCAAATTCATAATATGAAGACCTGTTGGTGATGTATCATAACAAACCATGAAACAGATTCACACAACATGATGTTAATAATGAATTTTGAAAAAAAAAAAAAGAAGGGGATAAAAGCATCTTTTTTGGAATCCAATTTAAAATTATAACAATGGATGAAGGCAGATGGGACAGTGAAATATTTGCAGATTTCAACTACCATCTGTCCATAATTTATGATCCATCTGATTGTAGGTTATTATTGTTTTTCTGCTACCATTAAACACTTGTTATTTATCTTGTTACACCACTTCTGCATTTAACTTTGAGACCTTCACAGATTTGAGTGCCGTTATCTCCAGTGACCTATAATTTATGTAAGTCCTTTTAGTGTCCTTACTTCTCTTCACTAGGCATCTAAATGTGAATATTGCTCTCAGCTTAGATTGCTGATTAATTAATTTCTATCTTCTCGATTCCCACATTACAGCCTTGGATTATGAGTTTAAAGTAATAATTCACTGCTGTATACAGTTTGTCAAGTTAAATTCTGCAAACTTCTGATAGAGTCCAATTTCCATGCTACATTTAATAGCTGATCCTTTAGAAATTAATCACTCTCTATCTGTGATTCATTTTTTCTTCTGCTGCTTAGTGACAAAAACTGATCTTTCCCCTGATCTGTGATCTGGCTGCCTTTCCTGCAGTATTCAGTGTATATGACATGACTCCATCTGCTACTTTTTTCTCCCTTGTGTAGTTTTAGCTCTGAAGATTACAACACAAGCTGGAATGTCACAACTGCAGGTGGCAGAACTACATACAGCTCTAAATAGAAACTGGTAGCAGTGGCAAAGTTTGAGTACAAACCTAAACATTCCCAGTACTTGTGCAGATATAAAATTCCTTATCCAGTCCCTAGACACAGAGTTTCCACAAATCAATCAAAATCCAGCTACCTTTCATTGATCTTTTTTATTACCACAGTAAGGTTTGTTTCCATATTGCTGAACCTATGGAATTAATTATGAATTCAAAGTAAACTGCTACCTTCCTTTATCGGTACATGTTCACTAAAGGTGACCCATCCATTCTCTAGAAATTAGCTTCTTTTGCTCTGCATCAGCCTTCTTACCCTTTCCATGTCTATAATCAGAACCATAACTAAAGATCTGGATTTAAATTTACAGAACCTGTGGAAAATATTTTACTCTTTTTCAAATTAATTTTCATCCTGAATTGAGGCATATAATTAAGCTACCAATTCCTCTAAGAGAATGCAGTACTCAAGAAAATTAATCAGCTTTGAAATATTTCACTTATATATTTCTTGAATAAACTTGGAACACCATTACAGGTTTGATTTAATATTGAGTTGCATCCTCCCAGGTTTCCAGAGTCCCCCAAAAATTAACTCCTAGAGTAGTTCAAACCTCATTTCCCACAGTTCATCACAATTATTTCAGTAAGGATGACACCACACTGTAGGAGATCTCTTTGTAGCCCCCCTGCCTTATTTCCTGATTTCAAGTCTAACAGATTTATTGTTCTATTTTATAAATTTAGACTTTCATCTCTCAGCACAGACCCTTTCACTCAAGCTTTTCACTCTCTCTCATTCTTATTTCCATATATCCTACCTTCCTGCCAGTCCTGACCTTCCTATCCTCTCTCCAACAAGGACAAGTCTCTCATTCTGCACAAAATTCAAACACTTCAATATGGAAAATTTCTGACCTAAATGTGCAGCACATGAGTGTGATAGCATTTTTGGAACACTAAACAGAAAAAAAATAGAAATAGAGTTGTATTTGTGGACTATTGATCCTCAGATTTGATTTCTTGGCTACATTTAACTAAAGTACATCCTTTTCCCTAGAATTTTCTGTCTTTATGTCATGGAAACAGATCTAGCTTTAGTCAGGACTTAAACATCAAGCTACAAAATACAAAGAAATTCACAAAAGCTGTTTATCCAGTAACTACTGAAACACTTCAATTTCAGCAGGCACTGGCCAGCATCCCAAGCTTTGTTTGATATTGTAAGTAGGAAATTGGTCCTAAATAATTCATAACTTCTTGGAGACAGTACTTGTAATGAGAGTTTCTTAGCCATCACATAGATTAATTCTTTATCCAAAAATGTGATCCACATCCGCTGATAAAGCTAGGACACTGGGCAGACAGGAATACAAAAGCCACTGAGGCAGGAAAAGGTAAGAGGAATGAAGCTATGATCTAAATGTTACAGCATGTAGTTGTGGATCTCCATGGTCCTGTTCCCAACAGTAACATAATTTTAATACAGTATAAAGTATGTTCACACACCAAAGAACAACTTCCAATGATATGAACCTAAATAGCTTTAGAAATTCTGATATTTTTGCAGCATATTACTTGTATAATTATAGCATTTCTATTCTCCTACAGTGTGTAGAAAGCACCTCAAAATCAACTGATGTTATTGCAATAATATATTGCAGTGATAATATGGTGTCAGCTGCAGTGTGCATCATTTATGGAGTACTGGATTAAGACTGAAATATCCTGAAAATTCTTCACTGTTGGTCATAGAATCATGGAATCATAGAATAGTTAGGGTTGGAAGGGACCTTAAAGATTGTCTAGTCCAACCCCATTGCCATGGTGAAGGACATCTTCCACTAGACCACGTTGGACAAGGCTCCTGAGCCTTGAACATTGCCAAGGATGCGGCAACCACAACTTCTCACAGCAACCTGTTCCAGTGTCTTACCACCCTCACTGTGAAAAATTTCTTCCTTAGGTCTAGTCCAAACCTACTCACTTTTGGTTCAAAACCATTGCCCCTCATCCTGTCATATAGTACGTATTAAAGTCTGTCCCCATCTTTGTTATAAGCCTCCTCTAAGTATTGAAAGGCTGAAATAAGGTCTCCCTGAAGCCTTCTCTTCTCCAGGCTGAACAACCCCAATTCTCTTAACCTTTCTTCATAGGAGAGGTGCTCCAGCCCACTGATCATTTTCATGAGCCTGCTTTAGACCACTCCAAGTGCATGTCTTATACTGGGGAGCCCAGAACTGGATGCTGTACTCCAGGTGGGGGTATCACAAGAGTGGATGGGGGAGAATCACCCACCTCAATCTGCTGCACTTCTTATGTTGCAGCCCAGGATACTGCTGGATTTCTGGGCTGCAAGCATATATTGACAGCTCATGTTCAGCTTTGCATCCATCAGTATCCCCAGATTCTTCTCCACAGGGCTGCTCTCAATTCATTCATCACCCAATCTCTATTGATATTGGGGACTGCCCCAACCCTGTTGCAGGACCTTGCACTTGGCCTTGTTGAGCTTCATGAGGTTCATGTGGGCCTAACCCTCAATCTTGTCAAGATACTTCTGGATGGCATCTGAAGATTAGCTGAGGGTGCAGTAGATCCCCATGTCTATGTTGTTAATGAAGATATCAAATAGTAGTGGTCCCAGTATACATAGGTATGTTCAGGTTCCTAAGGTGGTCTCAAACCAGATCTTCTCCTACAATCATTCTCGCAGTCCCTGTCTTAAGGGTTCAGGGGCTTGAGATGCAGGAAATGGTAACTGAGCCAAAAGGATTATTGAGTACCTCAGTCGTCTCCATGTCGTTTGTTACTGGCTCTCCTGTCTTATTTATACAGTTTCTGTAATCTTTCTTTTCTGGCCAACCTGCCTGTGAAAGCCCTCGTTATTCTTCACATCCCTTACCAAATTCAGCTTCAGCTGTGCCTTAGCTTTCATGCTCCCTACACATCCATCCAATGTCCCTACATTATTCCCAAGGTAGATGTCCATAGGTTCACTGCTTGTGCATTTCCCTCTTACAATTTGGTTTGACCAGGATGCCTTTATTAAGCCGTACTTGTCTCCTTCCTTCCATGCCTGATTTTTTACATGTGAGAACTAAGAGCTCTTGTACTTTAGGAAAAATGTCCTTAAACTGCTGCCAGACCTGTTCAGCAACTTTATCCCTAAGAGCGGTTTTCCAGGGGATCCCATCCACTAATTACTTGAACAACTCAAAGTTTGCTCTTCTAAAATTCAGAGTCCTGACTCTACTCTTCATCTGGTCCATATGCCTCAAGACTGTAATGAATTTCTGGAAACTGGTTACAAACACAGCGACAGCATGGATATATTTCCATTAGTTGTGCTGGTGTTTTGACATGTTCAGATGTCCTATAAGTGTTTTCATCTTTGCTGAAATAAAGGCATTATTAATAACAACAGTGGACAGTGGTGTGAGGATCTGATACACAAAGATGAAGAATGAGGTTATGGACAGATTCCAAGTAGGAAGTCCCTTACAATACGATACAAAAACTAATCAAAGCAACCCAGTGAGATACACTTTCTTTTATCTGATCTCTTTTTATTCCTTCTGTCTTACTTTTTATTTCCTCAGTTTAACCAAGTTTTTATAGTCTGGATTTCTATTAAAAAGTTGTCTTTTTTTTTTATAACATCTATCCTTGGGGATATTCAAGAATACCTATCACTGGAGGTGTTCAAGGGTGAACTAGAGATGCCTTTGAATGGCTTGATCTTATGTAAACCTGTTTTGAGCACTCGGTTATACAAGATGACCTCTGAAGGTAGCTTTGATCCTAAATTATTGTACGTTTTTCTGAATTCAGAATCTTATGGCATGTCAAACTAGAGTGTAGGAGCAGTAAAGTAGCTCCATATGAAGTAACAATCAGCTGCTTTGAAACATACAGATATGTAATTCCATCTCTTTTGTCAGATAACATTTGCCATGTTAAATCATAATGATCTTCAAGACTACAAGTTAAATGTTCTAATTTGAGAGGCCAGTAGGTGCAGAAATCCAAATACTATTTGGTCTGATGATATAAATTTAAACTGGGTAATTTTAGCTATGCATTATACCTCTATCTAATTCAACTTTTTTCTGCCATGCTATTTTTGAGCTATATTGTACAACCTTTATTCAGGTTGATTCAACATTTATTCAGAGCCATAGTCCCATTTTACTCATCCATGAAGCTTCCTTGATTTGAAAGGACCTAGTCAACTAGAAGAATTTGACAGCAAAAGGATTACACATTGTAGTCCTTAAGCAAAGCTGTTTCAATTTAGAATTTTCTATATTGAAAAAATACATTTTTTTTTTGTGACACTTTGATGGTATTTATTAGTGTGCTTCAGCTTCATCCTACTCCGTGTAGTTGGGGAATACTTTATACTAATAACAATTATAGTAATACTGAACAGCATAATGTGCTTGGGGGTCTGCATTCTACATTTTCTGGAAAACAAATTGTGGTTGGGATGGCGTCTCCCCTTAGAAAACACTTGAGCAAATGGTGAAAAATGCTGCATTCTGGAATTAAATTCAAAGCAGGTGGACAGGGCAGCAGGAGTCTATATCTAGGAGAAATGGGTAGCTTCAGTCTCTCTCATTACATATTCATCAAATCCACCTGTTTACATAATGACAAACAGCCAGACATTAATAACTGAATGCAAAGCACGACTTCCCATTGAAAAAGAGATGCTATTATGAAGTTGCATATGGAATTTCCAAATGTTACTGGTAATAATTTGTTGTATACCTATAAACCACTTATTTTAAAGCAAAATAAGTGTGACTGCATTATCATGGTAAATACTAACCTATGGAAACAGTATGCTGCTGAAGTCTAGTTAAGGATCCTGGTCCTTTTTACCCTTGACTACATCTCTCCCTTCTGTTTGCCAGTGACAACCTGTGTTGAAAGTTAGTAGGGGGAATGATTTTTAACTTGCTACCACCAGTGAGCTGATTGCCTTTCAGCCCTTTTCACATTCACTACACAAGTTGTATTCTGCCTGGCACAAACTTTCAGAGGAGCTGTAGCACTGGCTTCCTGAGTGCTGGTATTTTAGATTGGACTTAAATGTGCACTATTTACATTTGGAATTACACCTTATCATTAGTCAATTAAACCAGCAGATATGGATTAGTACTCTGTATGTCTGCCAATTTATCCACAAAGTACAGTCATCTTGTTTGACAGCTGGTAGATGGTTTATTCCATTACTCACCTGAGACATCTGCTTTGCCAGTTAATCAGCCAGTCATTTTGTATTAGTTTTTAAGCAACAGACTGTATTTTCAATTTTAGTTAATCCAGGCTGTTTGCTCAGAGATTTTTCTAGTAACAGATCCTAGAGTTCTCCTGGAAATTTATCATGCAGATAGTTAAGATGCTGGTTTTAGGATTCACTTTAACAGGGCTGACGTACAAAGAGTTATCCAGGAAAGCAAAGCTTCTGGGAGAAGTGAGGCCAAATTCCACTCTCACAGCTGAAAGACTTACTTACTTACTAGTAACTTAGTTTGGAAGAAAAATAAAATAGTCTATAAGTAATCTTAAAAAAGAACTCAAGCAAAACCACAGAAATAACAGCAAAAAAAAAAAAAAAAAAAGAAAACAAATTTGCCTTTCAGATTGGTCTTCTAACCAAAACTAAGAGACTTCAGAATGTAGTAAGGTATTAAACCACAATTGTGCAGTCACACCCAATCCCATCCTTATCCTGACCCATCCCAAGTAAATTGTACCACCCAGTCTCTTGCCCCACAATTAATTACATGACTGAGGACGTAAGATTAGTCTGGGCAATAGGGCACTTTGTTAGGTATTTGAGGAAGAATTTAACCATGCACTATCAGAAGCAGAAATAGTTAACACTAGAAAAGGGAAAACACTATCCTGCGTCCACAAACATGCAGAATCAAGATCAGGTGAGGCTTTTGAAGTACTTGGTTATTCTCTAAACAAGGAACACATCAGTGTTTTCTTGAATGCCACAAAACTTCTACAAGAGTCCTTGAATCAAACATATTCATTTGTCATTTACAAAAAGTGTACTAATTATCCAGATAAAAATGTTTGCTGAATACTGGGGTTGGGATTCTTTTTGATATAAAATTCTCCGATGCCTTCTTTCTAGTTAGGGCCAGTGCTATGACCCTTTCAAAGAAACTGGCTGTAAAGTTAGTGGAAATTTTGCCTGCATTACATGACTAAGATCAAGCCTTAAATACGTCCTGCTCCTGAGGAATAGTTTCTAAAGATTACATGTTGATTTGTTCTTACCAGTCAGGAAATTAAGTATTGTACCATCATGTACTTCCTTCAGTCATTACTTAAATGACATTCATATAGCAGCCCTTTCACAACAGGTGAAAAAAAAATGGTAAATGAGAGCAAGGTAAACAAATCTGTGGAGGCACATTTTATAAACACATTTAGTGCATGTTACTGAGTCTTCCCAGAAGTGTTCTTAATGCCTTCTGTGGTGTTGTCGCTCCATAGCCTCTACCCCATCCATTCGCAGAAATTCACACTGGTTTGCTTGAGACTACATGACATTTGGTATCAAGACTGAGTTCTTACCATGCAAATGAATTCCTTGCCAGTATTTGCAATTACACAATCTGTTTAACCCTTCTGACCTAACAATGTCAGACAGCTGTGAGAATATCTCTTTGTTAGCCACGCAAAATAGGTATATTTATTAAAACCACACATAAAATCACAGAATCATACAGTGCTTTTGGGTGGAAAGGACCTTAAAGCTCATCTAGTTCCAACTTCCCTGCCATGACCAGGGATCCCTTCCACTAGACCAGGTTGCTCATAGCCCTGTTCAACCTGACCCTGAACACTTCTAGGGCTGGGGCAG
>JANHGB010046144.1:1646-23208 GCA_026283785.1 Coracopsis vasa | reverse complement strand
TTCTCTTCCCTTGTTATTTTACCTTATCATTATTATTGTTGGTGGTAGCAGCAGTGGTTTGTGTTATACCTTAGTTGCCTTAACCCGTGAGAGTTACATTCTTTCGATTCTCCTCCACATCCCTCTGGGAGTGGGGGGAGGAAGGGAGGGAGTGAGAGAGTGAGCTGCGTGGCTGGGCTTAAACCATGACAATGATATATCAGAAACACTTGGTGACCTGTTCATGCAGTGCCCTCCTGCAGTCTGTGCTGAAAGAATCCCCTGGCCCCAGAGGACAGCAGCAGTGGGGATGCCGAGATGCAGTGCCCTGCCCTGCCCGCAGGAGGCTGCAAGCCTGGCCCAAAAACATCCTGGGAATTCAGCATAAAGCTTGTTAGAAAAATAACACTGATAAATGGCCAAAGTTCAGAGCCAAAATAGGAAGAAGGGATATATTGGAGGAATAATCATTTAAGCAGTGAAAGGAGTTATAGCCAGATCTAATGTTACAAATAGTATTATCATAAAATCACAGAATGGATTGTGTTGGAAGGAACCTTTAAAGCTCATACAGCTCCAACTCCCTGCCAAGGGCAGGGACACCTTCCACTAGACCAGGTTGCTCCAAGCCCTGTCCAACCTGGCCTTGAACATGACCAAGGATGGGGCAGCCACAGCTTCTCTGGGCAACCTGTGCCTGGGCCTCACCATCCTCACAGGGAAGAACTTCTTCCTAAGATCTAAATTTCCCCTCTTTCAGTGTAAAGCCATTCCGCCTTGTTTTATCCCTACAGGCCCCTGTCAAAATCCCCTCTCCATGTTTCTTGTAGGCCACTTTAAGTAATGGAAGGCTGCTCTAAGGTCTCTCCAGAGAAAGAGAACTCCTCCATGCTGAACAAGCCTAACTCTCTCAGCCTGTCTCCATAGCAGAGGTGCTTCAGCCCTCGGAGCATCTTCGTGGCCTCTTCTGGACTCGCTCCAACAAGTCCACGTCCTTCTTATGTTGTTGCCCCCAGAGCTGGATGCAGGACTGCAGGTGGGGTCTCATCAGAGTGGTGTAGAGGGGCAGAATCACCTCCCTCAACATGCTGATCACACTGCGGGTGATGCAGCCCAGGACACGGTTTGTGGGCTGCAAGTCCATGCTGCCAGGTCATGTTGAGCTTCTCATCAACCAGCACCCCCAAGTCCTTCTCCTCAGGGATGTTTTCAATCCAGTCTGCTCCCAGCCTGTATTTGTGCTTCCTTGTTCAAAAGCAGCTTTTTAAAATTGCTATTTGATCTGTTTCAGAAGAGCTTAAAATTTGGTGGGAAGCAATACACAAACTCCGTGTGCATTGGAAAGTGAAGCCTCAGCAGTGCCCTTCCTTTCCAGGTGGTTTGAGGATATAACCTAATTTTGATGAGATGGTGGGTTTTGCATATGTCAGCTCATCACACAAGGGGCCACACTCTCTAGCAGGACTCTTGTGTCAGCCTGAAATGCATCTCCTGTCTGTACCTGTGACAGCCATGTCAGCTCCGTGATGGACAAGGCTGTTAGGTGGGACCTGATATATTTCTTCTGAGCAAACAGGGGCATTTCTTGTATGATGGAGGAGGCTCTTGTGGCATGGAATTCTTGGTGACTCTTCTCGCTGTGGCACTGCTCGGCAGGTGCCATGAAGTTGTCCTTTGCACAGTAAATATCTCCAGCATCACTCTCTATGTGAAATACCTCTGTTAGTCTTCAATATTTCAGCTGTCAAAGCAACAGATACCTGCCTTCAATTGTTATTTAGAGCACATTCCCATGCTGGCCATAGTTATAACCATCAATCTTCCAGCAGATACTGCAGGCAAAATGCTTCTAATACTCAGTTTATGAGTACTCCAAACAAAAGAACCATCTGAGTCTGTGAAGAGTAAGGCTCATTATGTTTTAACGTGGTGCTGGGCTGATGTAATTCCCCTGCTCCCTGCAGAGATGTGAGTGCTGAAAGTTGTGTGACCTGCATTATGCCCTTACTCTCTCAAAACTTTATTTTTAAGTGCTCTGACCCATATCAGGAAGAAGTTCTTCCCTGTGAGGGTGATGAGGCACTGGCACAGGTTGCCCAGAGAAGCTGTGGCTGCCCGATCCCTGTAGTATTCAAGGCCAGGCTGGACAGGGCTTGGAGCAACCTGGTCTAGTGGAAAGTGTCCCTGCCCATGGCAGGGGGTTGAAACCAGAAGATCTTTAAGGTCCCTTCCAACCCAAACCATTCTGTGATTCTATGATTCACTGAAGGGGCTAAAGTGGCAGATGCTGGAGGAGGCAGGCGTCCTCTGTGCCACAGCCTTTGTGCACTTCTCCTTTGCTGCAGCTGGAATGCAGGTTTTAGAGTCGAGCTGCTGTTCACTGTGGCCTTCCCCTATGAATGTCATTGTAAATTTAATTTTGCCTGTGCTCACAATGCCTGTTATCTTCCAATACTTTATCATAACTGAAATAGCACTTAGCTGCTTGTCACACTGGCTTGCTATCAAAAAAGCAACGAACTAAACACAAAAGTACACAAAAACGCTCTGCTTGAAAAATAGGATTCATGACATTAGCCTACTTAACGTACCTTCTCCTCTTCTCTCTTTGCTGATACCTTGGGCTTTGCTTCAAGGCATCAGATTATAATAATATCTTTGTTTGTTGTGTCTGTTTTAGTAATTGCAATCATTTGCATGTGGATATGTGGTCCTGCTCAGAGGCAGTTGTCACGGGGCTGTGGCCATGGCACCACTCATCTGAAGAAGGAGCAAGAAAGAAGGGAAATGCTGAGAAGGGCTCAGTATTGGCAGCACAGTAACTGTGCTGAGGCTTATCAAACTTTCCTCTTGAGACACTTTCTCAAGTGCCATGCAAACCTGGCAGGCAGTGAACCAGGAGATGCAGGTATGGAGCAGCTCATGATCAAGGAATTGCTTTAGTGTGGGCTCCTCCGATGGAGCTGTGGGGCTGAGCCTGGCCTCACAACTTGGAGCTCTGCTGTTAGAGGGGCTGGTAGCAAGCAGAGCTGGGTTGCTCAGAGCTAGAGCAAAGAGGACACCTGGGCTTCACCTTCTAGTCATGGGGACAGGCTGTAGACCTGACAGGGAGCAGGGTCCTCCCCACTGACTGGAGAGGGTGACTTCAGTTCCTGTTGGCAACTGCGTGTATTCCTTCTCATAGGTCTTTGCCTAGGCATGTGTTAGCAGGATGCTGTCAGAACATTTCTGCCAATCTTTTGGGGTTTTTTACTTCCCTTTTGCAAACTTCTGCCTTTTTATTGTATGTGGCCTCCTGTCTTGCATTCTCTCTCCTTCCTACATCTTCCCTGACTAGGAGCTTCTAACTTCATTTTCTGCTGTGGCCCTCCCAGTCCCTTGCTGGTGGGCTGATGTTGGTGTCATACAGGTCTGCTTCAAGACTTTGTGATTATTACCTCACCATGTCTGAAATAGCCCATGCCTCTCATCCATTGGCCCAAGTGTCCCGCAGGCTTTGGAAAGACCTCACTGTCTATACTGCTGTATTTCAGAAAACTAGACGATTTGAACATCATAATTCATGTTTTTCTTCACAAATACATGGACTGGTGATGCTCTTTGAGACACAGGAATGCTCTGCAGGAATGGGCCCACCCAGAGCTCATGTTTGGAGTGCTTGGTGACCTTTGTCTAAGACTTCTGCTTTGCTCAGGATCAGTTTCTTGCAGAGGAGGGCTATACACGGGCTCTTCTTTGGGCCAGTTGCTCAGGAGTTCACCATTGTTGTCACACTCCTTAAACCCAGAGTGAATGGATGGCTAGATCTTGGTGCAGCACTTTGACAGCTTGTGAGTGGACTAAGAGATGAAGGGGAAAATAATGTACCACACCTCTTGCACTGCAGTATACCCAAGAAGTGCAGATTTAATAGGAAGGAAATTTAAGGTTTAGCATTTTATTAGTGTAGTTAAAGATCTGCCACACCAACTACTTTACCTGAACATGAGTGGCAAGCACTGCTGTATCCATGCTCAGCAAAGAGGAGATTTAAGGGTGGGTTAAAAGCTTTAAAAACTAACATATAATAATACTACAGACATCAAATCCGTACTAGAATAGATTTCCAAGGAAAATATATTGAGTGATGTCTACATCTGAAGTCCCTCAGTTGTTAATGTTCCCCAGCAGTGCAGGGCTGAAGCTAAGTCCCAACACTTCAATTTTTCCAGCCAGCACAAAAAAATCTGTGCTGCCTTCTTTCCATGCCACCGATCTGGCCTCTTCTGCTTTATTTGACCTGTGCTTCTGGTCTGTAAAGCCAGCCTTAACAGCTTCCTTTCTTCTGGGGCCAGTGTAAAATGACTTTGATCCCTTGCTTAGGCTTTTTTAATCCCTAATTTATCTTCGTTTGTCCTTTTAAACCCTTTTTTTGGATGTTCGTGTTCTAATTCTGTAACCCTACAGAGACTGGTATCCTGGTGCTTTTAAACAAAGCAAAGCACTGAGTCTTAATTTAATAGCAGGGGCTTGGAGCAGAGTGCACTGACCACTGTCTGCTCATCATCTTGATTGCTATCTGCCGGATTTCATCACTGAGTGCTATCTCTGCCAGACACAGCCTACACTTTGTCTGGGGTCAGGCAGGGTTGTTTTTTTTTTGATAGGGTTTTGTTTTGGGTTTTTTTAGTTTTACAAAATGTTTCTGCAGACCTATCTGATTTTATGTGATTTGTGAATTCTGTGTCGGAGACTGCCCTGATAATTTCTGTAGGCTCCAATGGCCATGGGAGCAATGCGGGGGCAGAACCACCAAGCTAGGGGTGTCACACCAATACACAGTGTGCAGTGCAGAGGTCGAGACGTGACAGTTTTTATATGGAGTTCATTCACTGGGTGGATTTCATGCAGCAGCTCTGCCTCCATCCAGGGTAGGCTGGAGTCTCCAGTTCTGCTTTTGACAGGCTTTTTTTTCACTTGAGACAGCATGGCATTTCCCAAATTTCTGTATGTATCATCAGCACTTGCTATCATAGAATCACAAGACAGTTTGGGCTGGATGGGAACTTAAAGCTCATCTAGTTCCACCCTCCTGCCATGGGAAGGGGCATCTTCTATTTGAAGTGTTACGTTATAAGAGCAGCCTTAGGTGAGGAGGTATTCAGGTGTTCAGCATGCACAGATGTGCAGCACCACTTAGCACTCTGCTCCTCCTGAGGTGGCTTTCTCACCCCCAGGTCCAGTTCTCCATTTCTGTTGTCTTCCCTGCTGGTGCTCAGGGGAGAATGACTCAGACTGTAGGTCACAACAAAGGTTTTTAAAGGCTTCCCTCTCTGTTTGCTGGGCAGCCTGTGTTTCCAAAGAGCCATATCTCACTGCTGGCATGGGCTCCTCGCAGCTTGACCATCCCATCTGAACCAAGCACTAGAAAGGAAGGCACAGTCCCAAACAGCAAGATGTGGACCAGCATTAAAACAATGCTGGAAGCACTGTCCACTTGGGTGATATCTCCAGTGGTCAAGCTTGGTCAGAAAAACGTCAGCCAGGATTGACATTAAGCCAAAAGTTGTCGGAGACTCAACTGGGGTCGGATGAAATGCCAGGCTGCTGAGAACCCCCTGCTGGGCAGTGATTTGAGCTGCGGGGCTTGGGGATGTGGATGTCTCCAAGGCTGTGCTTTGCTAGCAGGAGTTTTGTTTGTAGTGTTTTGAAGAAGAAAAATAAAAATATCACTTGACAGCTGCAGTGTTGCTGAGAAAACAGGTTAGGAAAGGCTGCAGTACTGCTCCTGGAGTGACAAATGGCACTTGTCACCACCACAGTCAGTGATGTCCCAGCGTGCTCCTGGGGGACCTGGTTGCTGGGCCCAGGCAGGGAAACAGGCTGAGAAACTGTAGGAGCCCAAGGAAGGCAGCCCAGAGATAAGAAGCTTTTGTTTTCCAGATGGAAGTAATTTTACCTACCAATTCCATTAGAGAATATGATAAGAATAATGCAGAACAGGTAGGATAGGATTCATGGTTATGCTGATATGAAATGTGTGGAAATAATGATTATGTGACTACAGAGTGAAAATAAAGACAAGTGTGAAGAAAGATACTTACCTGAGATCAGCATTGGAGATTCTTCCAAAGCCATGGCTAGGGGAGCTGCTGCTGGGGAAGAAACGTGTTTCCGTTCAGCAGTGGCTCTGAGAGGATGCTACACATCTGCAGATGGAAGCTCTGCAGGAACATCAGTTTAAAGAGAGGAATGCAATTTGGATCCTGACCCTCTTTGTATGTTAAAAATATTTTTTTAAAAAGCCATAATCTTTTTGACATGATCATCTTACCTTAGTGTGGAAAAGGTAAGGGTTCCTCTGTCCTTTTACATGTGGAAAACCCACATTTATCTGTTTCCTAACCAGTTATCTTCCACTTAGTCTGTGTAAAGCTAGGGTGAGCTAAGGTATCTGTGCTAAGCTGTGGGACTATGTTCTTGATGGTTTTAGTTCTATTTTTAAACATTCAGATGTGCTTTTGTCTGTCCTTCATCCTCTAAACCATGCCCTGACAGAGCTGGGATGAAGTGCTGGGCCTCCACTGGGTAGCAGTTCAACAGAGTTGCAGGTTAGTAGCAGGGGTGCCTCTTAGGCATGTTCAATCTTTTTATCTTGATGTTTAACAAACATCAAGAGTTTAACAAACCCTTTAATGGTTGCTTGAAACACAAACAAACCCACAGTACAGCTTTTCTTCAAATTACAAAGGTAGAAGTACCCTAGTGGAGGTGGAGCAGAGGAGCTCCTGCACCCAAAGAAGAACTGTGCGAGCTGTCCTGGTTTTGCTTCCAAACCCCTTTTTCTTTTCTCTCCATGCAGCAAATGTGGATCTTTGCAATCAAGTTTGTGATTTCAGGGATTTTCTAAGCAAATAACTGAACCAACTATCCATAGTGTTCTCACAGAGCACTAGTGTTTATGTCCTTTAGGAACAAAGATTAGATTAATGACTTTAAATAAAATGCTGTCAACTCCTACAATACCACAAGCATCTGTGGTTTGTGTTATGGTGGTTGATGCTGACTCAGGACATGGTGCTGTTATGTGCTTTTTGTAGATCAAATTGGCCACTACTTGTCTTTGGCTCAGTGCTGTGCCAAGCTCTCTCTCCTAGCTGTACAGACAAACATACAACACATCATGTAACAGACTTTCAGTAAAAGAAAACAACAAATAGAAGAAAACAAAAGAAAAAGGAAATTGGGGCTATACTGCAGTGTGGTCAGACATTGGCACAGGTTGTCCGGAGAAGCTGTGGCTCCCCACCCCTGGCAGTGTTCAAGGCTGGGTTGGACAGGGCTTTGAGCAATCTGGTCTAGTGTCCCTGCCTTTGGCAGAGGAGTTGGAACTAGGTGGTCTTTAAGGGACCTTCCAACCCAAACCATTCCTCTATTCTATGATTTCTTACAGTAACTTCACCTTCTAATGGCAGCTGTTTCTTTCTGAGAGAGGCAGTCAGCTCCAGTGTTGCAGAGGGAGACAGATTTCATCCTCCAGCTCTGTTTTTAAGGGTGGGGTTTCTGTGGGTTTGTTGCATATATGTATTTATACATGTGTAACTTTACAAATGTTGATTATTTCACACTGAGGGAAGTGCCTGGTTCAGCAAGTGAAAGGCATGTTGTCCCCTGTGGTTGGTATTTAATGGGGTTAAACCTCACCAGACTGCAGCTAAACAATGAAGTCACCAGATCTTTTGAAGACTCTGTATCTAAAGCACAAGATTTTTGTCAGACCTGCTCCCAGCACCTTCCAGTGGGTTGGTTCAGGGGCTATGATGTGCCCATTGCCATACAGGCCCTGCTCTTTGTGCCAAGATTTAAAAGACAAAATCTCTTAAGTGACTATTGTTAAATTTTGGTATGTCTATGAATGCTCCTGCAGAAGCAAGTGTATTCTGGGCAGGTTCTTGCTTTTTCTCTTTTCCCCATTTTTTTAAACCAGTAATATTGTTAACTTGCTGACTTAATTATATCACTATGGCAGTAGGGCTGTACTAAGTGATATCAGGGGGTGTCACAAGAGATAAATCAGCAGTAACTGGCTGGCATGCCTAGCATCACTTTATTGGGAACCCCATTTGTTTTCCAAAGCTGCAGTACCTGTGTCTTTAGGCTCTATGCTATCTCTGTCAGCCACAACACATCTCTAATCCAATCTGAGATTTTCTGTGAGAGATGACATCTTACTATTGGATTTGAAATGATTGTTCCCAGTTTTTTCCTGTTCTTTCTGGCAGTTTATTACAAGCAGGAGGTAATTACTAACAACAGGGTTTGTTGTACATCATCCCAAGAAACAAAATATTAAAAAGCTAGGAGAAGGAACGACAATAAAATTTACTGTGAATAATATTCATGCAGCAGATTAGCTCCATACTGGGAAATATTTTAATCTTCTGAATTGTGGTCACGTTTTAGCTAGCTGCAGGGCTGCCCAAGCAGCAGTTGTGGTAAAGTGAGGCAAATAGCAAATTTAGGACTTAAAATGAGCCTGGAATACATGTGATGTTTTCGTTTGTGGGGTTTGGGGTTTTTTTGCATAGGGATCATGGGTTTGTGGTAGGCATAGAGGGGCAGGATGACACAGTGAGAAGTGTTACTTTTTAGTATTCATGTATGTTCCAGGAAATTGTTTAATGGTTAAGAGGTGTTAAGCGACATCTCCAATATCCTTTGTACTCCCTTACTGTTGGCACACTGTCTGGCTTTAGGTAAATTGCTAAAAAGTTTTGCCTTTGTTCTCTGTCTGTACAATAAAAAAGATTTTTAAAGTTCTTTTTCTCATTCTTAAGTGCTAAGAAAAGTACGAGCTAAAAGCTGAAAGGAAAATAATAGTGATATGCAAAATACAAATTCTAACGACCTTGAACTTTGAACAAAAAACCTGTTTTGAACTGAGAAAAATCTGTTTGCACTGGGGATTTTTTGCCCACAGGCAACATGAGGACTTCTCTGACCAGCAGTGGGGCTCCATGGGGTTGCATCTGGGGGGCCTGCAGCCTCAGCTGCCTACCATACCCTCTTCTCTGTGTGCGTCGTTACCTGCAGTTCCAAACAGGCAGCTGCTTTGCTTGGTCAAGGTGGTGAAGTCAGTCTTGGGATTGTCTATGCAGAATCATAGAATCACAGAATGGTTTGGGTTGGGAGGAACCTCAAAGACCATCCAGGTCCAGCCCCCCTGCCACAGGTAGGGGCATCTTCCACTAGACCAGGTTACTCAAGTGTCTCCATAGGAGGGATGCTCCAGCCTTCTGATCATCTTTGTGGTCTCTGGATGCATTCCAACAGGTCCATGTCATGTGGTGCAAGAATGGTGCAAGAGATTTGAGGGGGAAAAAAGCAGTATGTTATTTTTTTTCTTGGGAGTATGACCATCTGTACTGTGTAAACTGATCCCACCAGTGCCCCTAACGCCTCCGCCTGAAAACCACTTGCAGTTTGGGAGGTTACTCTTAAGCATAACAGGAGGTTTCTCTAATAAAATATGGAGAACATGCATGTTATTATGATACAAAAATGTGCAATTATGTCTTGATCACAGCTCAGGGACTGTATGTTTTTAATGAAGTGAACATCGTCAGTGTGGGAAGCAATAAAAATGAAGAAAGTTACGAAACTGAAAATGTAATATATATGATAATACACATAAATCTATCGGAAAAAGTAAAGCAGAATTAATTATATCTCAGTACCCAGAGGGTGAATAAAAATAGTAAAGAATTAAGAAATAAAAAATTCATGCTGTAATTAGAATTTCACATAATAAAATTAAAAAAGGTGTTTTCTGATAACATCCGGAGTCTTTTCTAACAGAAAACCGTGATGGAAGCAGGGTGTGTTAATTATGCACCAGAGCCTTAAGGCACAAGCTTGCAAAGAGGATTAAATATCCAGTTAGGTTTATGTGAAAAACTTTTTAAGTTTTCAACTTCTCATATCCAAATTACAAAAAAAAAAAAAAAAAAAAAGAGGTAATCCAGAGAGGCAGAGCAGTGCATTATTTATTTAGACATTTAATGAATAACAAAATAGTAGCTCTATACAAGCCATAGGTAAGCCAACAAATACTTTCATCACAGCCTTATATATATGCAATATTAGAAACCAAACAGGTAGGCAACAAGGGAAAATCTACTCAAATCTAAAAGCCAGTCCTTGGTGCAGTGCTTGCTCACTGCTGCCGTTCAGGCCTCTCATACAGGGTCAGGACATGGGGAAAAACATGCAGTTGATTTTTGTCAAAAGCCAATAGCTGATAGTGAATCTGTTGGGGTATGTCCTGGTATACAGAAGGCAACAGTAGCAGGGTTTTCCCAGCTGCTCATTTATCCCACACAAGGTTGGGCAAAGTTTCTGTGGTTCTGCCTTGCAGCTCACTGGAGTCTCCTGCACATTCTGTTTTATACTATTTGGCCGTGTTTCCCCTGCTCAGCTCGTCGTTGTTTCTGTGGAAGACCCAGCTCTGCTTGCTATGAGAGATGTTGGACTTTGGTCTGGATCTTCATCACTATCAATTTTGTCCAGGCTTTATCAGTGATGAGACTGGTGGGCTGAAAATGTTCTGAAGCCGAAGGTCCAGGCAGGAACTGTAATCACCCTCCTCTGACACTCTCTCTCACATGTTCATATCCAAAGATCATAGAATCATAGAATGGTTTGGGTTGGAAAGGACCTTAAAGACCATTCAGTTTCAATCACCTGCCATGGGACACCTTCCACTAGACCAGATTGTTCCAAGCCCCGGCCAGCCTGGCCTTAAACACCACCAGGGATGGGACAGCCACAGCTTCTCTGGGCAACCTGTGCCAGGGCCTCACCACCCTCATAGGGAAGGACTTCTTCCTAATATCTAATCTAAATCTCCCTTCTGTCAGTGTCCTATCCATCTGTGCACCTGTGTCCTATCCATACATGCCCTTGTTAAAAGCCCCTCTCGAGCTTTCTTGCCGGCCCCTTTATATACTGAAAGGCTGCTTCAAGGTCTTCCTGCATCCCTCTCTTCTCCAGGCTGAACAAGCCCAGCTCTCTCAGCCTGTCTCCATATCAGAGGTGTTTCAGCCCTCTGAGCATCTTTGTGGACCTCCTCTGCACTTCCTCAAGCATGTCCACGTTCCTCTTGTGTTGGGAGCTCCAGTGCTGGATGCAGTACTGCAGGTGGAGTCTCACCAGAGTGCAGCAGAGGGAGAGAATCACCTCCCTCAACCTGCTGATCATGCTGCTGGTGATGTCGCCCAGGTCACGGATGAACATGTGCACTGGAGATAACGTCAGTTGATGCTGGCAATGGAGGAGCCTTGCTACCAGCCTGGCCTGGCCCTCAGCAGAGACTGAGCACTTTCACCTTGCAGATGCTAGCTGTATTCCCACCATGTCTGGCTTCTAGCTCACTCTTTGGGGATAGGGTCCTGTTCTTTCCCTTAGTATTGAGTTGTGTATGAATGAACAGCAACAAATCATTAATTATTGTGTCGCCAAATGTGGGCCACCTTGAAACTCTTCAGGGCCATTTTGGGGGGAATTTCTGTGAAGTCTCCTCCTTGTGTAGATCAGTAGGGAATGTAGGGTTAGGGGAAGAAGAGGAGGGCTGCGCTGGCTGTTGTGGGTTGGAAAAAAAATGTTGGAAAAGGCAGCTGCTTTGAAATATTTTGGCTTTCAACATCAGGTAGCTCTAATTACTGTGTATTTGCATGCCTGAGCAAGATACTGGTGACATAAAGAGTCAAAGGCAACAAACATCTATATTATTGCTGTGTCTTCCCGCTCTTGGCTGAGTAGGACATAACAGTAAATGATGGGAGATGTGATACAGTGAAGTGTGAAAATCCCTGCCCTAAATTAAATTGGTGCTGTATAGACAAATTGCATGCAATATGAAATGTGAGTGCCACCATAAACATATCCTGGTAATGGGACTTGGGTGTGGTTGATTCTGCCCTCAGTTAGAGGGATAGATTGGGTTAACTCTCAGTCTTTTTGATACTAGTATGTGTGATTTGGTGGCATCTGAAAACTACACCCAAAAAAAATAGTCTTTGGCTAACCTGGTCTGATTCAGCTGGTGATAACTGTTTGCAATTGATGTCATGTAAGCTGTGCACACACTGCTGTTACAAGCTGTAGCCATGGAAACCTAAAATTTAACATATCCTGTGTTTGGGGATGACTTTGTTTTAGTGTTTGCATAAATCTGCTTAATTGCTGTCTTTGGAGCTAATTGGCATCCAGAATGAAGATGGTATTTGCTATGTGGTATGCTTGATACAAGATTAAGAAATCATACAGTAATTATAGTACTATTAGCAGTGATATTAATAACTATGGTTATACTTAAAGCTGCTTATATATGAGAGAGACAAGTCTTCAATATTATTTGCAAATATGCACAGAATCACAGAATGGTTTGGGTTGGAAGGGACCTTAAAGATCATCTAATTCCAATCCCCCTGCCATGGGCACGAACACCTTCCGGTAGACCAGGATGATAACAGGTGGCGGATGTGGCATGGAGAACATGATTAATGATAGAATTGTTGTCAAAATGTTTTGGTTTGGTAAGCAGTGCCCATCCTTACATTGATAATTGATCTTTTGGAAAGGGGACAGGGAGGACGGGTGACAGCTGCAGAGCAGAGGTGAGCAGGCAGCAGTGCAACCCTGGGATGGAGAGGTGTTTGCTTGGCCTGAGCTGTTGTTGCTTTGGTTTGGGGCGTACAGTGGAATGTGTGATGCTGTACCACTCTCATCTGCAGGCACGCACCCTGCTACACATAACATCACGTTGAATGGTGAGAGGGAGAGCATTGGCCAAGTGTTGACATAATATTGCCTGCAGAGCTTGGGAGTGGTTCTGTCTTCTCCTGCCTGCATCTGCAGCACCGTCTCTCCCATCTGCTGATATGCACCCAGGTTTTTCCAGCCTTTGCTGTGGGTTTCAACCCCTTCAAATTTATGATGGTAATAAAATGCTTTCAAGTGAGTATTTTCAGTGGAAACATTAATTGGTCAATTATAGCAACTAGAATGGCATGTTACCAAAGTACTTAGGAAGAGGAGAGTTCTGTGTTTGCTAAAGTACACAGCACCTAACCATTAGAAAGAAAAATGAATTTGAACCAGAAAACATCTTCAATTTAGGTCCATCTCTGTTTAGAAAACCCTTTAGGACTTTCATGTACCTCCTAGAACAATTCCTGTTAATGGAACCAGAAGAGCACCAGAGGTTCAGATCTGTCTTTTCTCCTTCCACCCACCTTAACTGTGTCCCCCAGCTCTGTCCTGTGCCTGGATCCAGCAGGACACTCGTCAGCCAATGTCATTTTCTCCTTATGCCCTTGGAGCACAGCTGTGCTCCAGTTCTTCTGAATTCCCCAGATTTTTACTGCATATGTTACTGCAGCACAGCAGTGAGCACGGGAAGAAAAGTGGAAGATGAGCGTCCAGGTAAATTTGGTTTGGTTTCTTGTATATAAGACCAACTGCATTCCTGCCTTTATTTCCATTTGAGTTGCTTCCTGCAGGGAGAGGTGTCCCAGCCAAGCATGTTGCCCAAAGATTTTGTTCTGAAAGGGAATAGATTGTCTGAAATCAATTCTAATCTGATTTGCAGCTGTATAACTTTTACAGCTCACCTGGGAAGATGATGTAGGAGATACTGCACCAGAAAATACTTCCAAGATAAATGTTGAAGAGGCATCTAGAAGTTTTCAGAGCAGTAAAGACATTTGCATTCTACATGGATGATACAATATTTTGCTTAGCAATAGTTTTTAAAATAAGACCAGAATGCATCTGGAGAACATTAAAAAGAAAAAGAAATTAGTGAAGGATCATATTCTTGAGGCAACTGTTGTGTTGTCTTTCTAGGAATCACATAAAGAGAATGCCATTCAACTGATTATAATTGAAACTTTACATCTCAGAATTGACCTTTAAGGCAGCCATTGAGCCAGAGCAGCTTTGCAGAAGTTGTTTACCCTGCAAGAACGCAGAAGATATCTCCATTTAAGTACTGGACTCCAGAAAATACTGTGCCCTGAGCAGGCTTTGCAGGAGTGTGATGGTCATGATGGGCTTTGCACCACAAATGGGGAGTTAATTCCAAATAGATCGTTTCTACTCTGAGTTTTTCATGAGTGTTGCCTTCCCAGTTTGAACTGTGTTTTAGATTGTTGAAGTATGTAAAGAAGGCAGTTTCAGCAAACTGGGAGAGTAGTTTGTCCTTGACCTCTCAATCCTGATCCTCAGGGGGGACCTACAGTACAGCTTCCAGGAGTGGAGTGGAAAACAACTCTTAGCTCTGCGGGAGATGAAAAATTGAGATCTGTGCCAATATTGCTATCTGATACAGACATACAGACCATATATTAGAGTCCTCCATTGCCTTTCCCTGCTGCTAACCCTTCACGCTACTGTTCAGGAAAATTTTCCTTTGCTAAGATACCCCTTTGAAGTTGCTTAATTACATTACCATAATTAACTAATCATGAGTGTTGCCCCTTTGTTTCTTCCCTGAAGAAGGACTCGAGTGCCTGCACTATTTGCTGGTGAAAAGCTATTTTATGCTTGTGCAATGCATCCCTCTCTCCTCAGGGCTGTCCCACTGTCAGGATGTTGGGGAGCTGCAATCTGGCACTGTTGGGCAAGGAACAATGCCATGGGAGTTGCTGCCCTGCCAAAGGTCAAGATGACTTCCTTCAGCACTACTTCCAATTTCTGGTTAAAATATAATCTTTGTTACACTTATGTCACCTAGAAAAAGAAAAAAGCCACCTTTGTCTTTTAGTCCTCAAGACAACTGCATCCTATGTGTCCCTGCAGGGTACCATCGTGTTACAATCAGTGTGTTATCACTCCATTGCCTGTCACTCCATGTATCTACAAACACACATCTGGTTTATGAAATGCTTGTTTGAGAGTCAGCTCAGAAGATGCTGATTGACTGGGGGGGAACAGAGATGACACAGTTCTTATGTACTTCTAGAATTTACATGCTCGACCAAGATATTCTTGATTATTTCTGCTATATATATTGTCTTTCACCCTGTCCCCCTGATCAGTAAAATTACAGGAAGATAAATTCTTGGTGAAGCCTGGGCACCTTTTCACCCTCTTGCCTGTACTGTAGTTCCCAGCAGCCTCAACTGCACTCAGATCTAATACCTTTGAAATTTCCACTATTCACAGTTGCTGTTCCTTGCTGGTTGTATCCTTATCATAAGCCATCATCTTCATCTCTGCAACTGTATTCTGCCTTGTTTCAAAGGCATCTTTCTCTTAAAGTATGTTTTTTCCTTTTAGTTGGAATGAGGAGGAAGCCCGTGATGGGGAGAAGGAAGGGCTTGCACATTTTCTCCTTTCATATTTTGAATGGTCTCTCCTTCTGTTCTGCCGTAGTTGTTCTTTGCAAGCCTAGTCTCCACAATGGCAGAGTCTGCTGTGCCTTCCTGGACACTGACTGCGCCTGAGGACTTTGAAGCATACAATGAAAGAAGGAGGGAATGTCTAAGAAAGGAGTTTCATGAGTTTCTGTAGTCCATAGTCAGGATTTACCATAGATGACCAATGAACAGAGTCAGCATGCAAATCAGAGACCTGTCTTTGTGACCTCTATCTGCTTACTCTCTCCAGTAGTTGTTGATTGACTTATTTGCTAAACACCCAGTGGTATGGTGGGAGACACGACCAAAGGTAAAAATCCCAGTGCTGTTTCCAGGAATGCAGTGATCCTTCCAGTGGTTTCCCATTAATGAAAGAAATGCTGTTTCAGGTTGCTTCCAGCCTTCCAGAGAAATAAATGCTTGTGTGATACGACGCAAATATGTAATGCATAGTCCTCTAATTGTTTTCTGAATGCAAATTTTGAACAAAGGGCAATACAAAGACAGCAACTGTATGAAGCAGGCAAGAGCTGAACTGCTATGATAAGGAGCAAAGGAAGAATCAAGAGATTACAGCAATTCTTGTAATACTCTAAATAAAAGTCTGTGATATCTACATGTAATTCTGATATCAACAAATACTGGCTTGCTTGAAGTGGAATTAATGTGAGAGAGACAGAGATCCTTGCAGCTTAACTTCCTTGTGGCTGCAAGTGTTTGGAGGTGAAAAATGTGAGGCTCAGCCAGGGCTGGTTATCCACATCCCATGGTTGGAGGAATGGGTGAAAGGACAAGGCAGCTCACATATTGTAGCTGGTGTGCGATGATATAAGGGTGTCTGGAGTGGTTGTCTGAAGTGAGCTAAAGTAATTTTCCTCTTCCCCATTTATCCATCGTTGGCATGCCCTGCTCCTGATGAAGCTGGTGGGACTGCCCTGGCCTGGCCCACACTCTGCCCTAAACGCAGCTCTGTGCTCAGTTGTCTTAGGCTGGAAAAGGCAGCACAGCCCCAGCCATGGTCTCCTTCATGTTCTGTGACTGTCCATGTGAGCTGGGTTCCCTCGAAGGTCATGTGTGCCACCCCCAGGAGCTTCACGGGCTGTGTGGTGCCTCCTGGCACTTCTGTGCTGTGTTAACAGGACATGGCACCACTTACCTGATGGGAGAACAAACTGCTACAGCTCTAGAGTCCTCACACTGCTCATGAGCTGCGTGGAGGAAGGCAGAGAGCGAGCAAGGCATCTTTTTTGTTGGTCGGAAAACAGGAAGGAAAAAGGAGCTGCTGAAGGTGGGTCTGTGGCAGAGGTCAGAGGGATGAGCTTGAAGTTGAGTCCCTAGAGGAACAGGTTATATAGGAATGAAGGCCACCATTAGGCAACATCAATGAATGGTTGTGCACTGTGATTTCCCAAGCAGCTGCTTGAGTCATAGGGCTAGAGGATTTCTGGAGCTAGGGAAGATTTTATGTCTTTATCACCTCCATTTATAAATAAACTTTAACCGAGAAAGGCTAGAATCCCAGTGTCTTTTCTCTGAAGTTCAGTGTCACCTTTTCCATTTTGAAGGGTGATTTTCCTCTTATAGGTTACATTTTGGTGAATACTCATCCCTTCATACAGAGCAGAGTGGTTCCACCAGAGGATGGTGGGAGTCTTGCACAGACTAGCTTTAGTAAGGCCATTTCTGTCCAAGTGGTTTGTATCTTGGCTACCTTTTGTCCATGGGAGCGTCCATGTGCCAGGGTCAGGGCTGGTTGTCTTTCTGGTCATATCTGATGCCTGTAATGGAACTCTCTTGCCTCCAACAAGCTGTTGAAAAACCTTTGCTTGTAATCTTTAGGAGGGATCCTCCCATCTCCTGAACCATCCATTCCTCTGTGGATGCTGCTCTGCAGAAAGATAAGCTGTAGAGAGGAGAGTGTGGTGGAAGATAAAAGAGAAAAATTAAACCATTTATGAAAGTTTCATCAAAGCACTGTTTATAATGCTGAAGGGAATGCTCTCTTACCTTGACACACACTTCATTCATAAACCAGACTTCATTGTTTTTCAGTGTTATTTCTGAAAGACTTTCTCAGCAGCCTGGCAACTTAATATAGACAAGCTCATGATTTGCTTTCTTCTGTGACTAATCAAAATACTAAATATGGATGTTTATGTGCCTCATATCATCCTGAAGTTTTGTGCATGTAATTGAAGTTTGAGTAGGAAAAAAGTAATAAATAGTAATATTAGTCGTGCAATTCCTTCCCTGTTCAGAACATGAAGCTTCTGAGACATTATAGACTCTAAAATACTGCTGAAAAGCGAACAAAAAGCCTGAGATCAAATAACTTCAGGAGAAGCTTTTTGAATGATTCTGAAAGCTAAGGATGACTGTTAATGTCGTTAAATTGAGTCTGGATTTGATTCATGTCTTAGGAACAAGGATCCAGTTTCCATCCTTTCACGCAGTTTGAAAAGAGTGTGATTACCTTTTGATTTGTAAGAATAAGTAATTTTGTTTACTTGCAGGGAGTAAAATTGCATAATTTTGTTCCCCTGTGGGTACATTCGTGTTTGCCCTTCAGCAATGTCAGGGGGCTGATGAACTCTGTGCCTGACTGCAGAGCTCTTGCAGTGATAGCCATTACTTTTTTTAGGCTACAGTACCAAGTAAAATGCATTGCGTGGTTTAAAAGGAGAATAGAGTTGGATAGAGTTGAGTCTGGTTTTTACTTTCCAGCAGCTGCTCAAAAGTATCTTCAGTAGCTATACAGATGGTATTTACAGCTACAGATGCTTTGCATCGAGAGTACTCTGTCCTTCCCGGCATTGGACCCAGAAAAATTGAATGCAAAACCAAGATGTCATTCTAAGACTACGTTTCACAACACACTGACAATCCAGGGAGACTTTAAAGGCTTCACTGTTTTTGAAAAACTGCAGACATTTCTATTAGACAGATGCTCACAGTTCTGCAAGGCTGGACACTTTTATTCTTTGTACCTTCAGACTTCTACATAAAGGCTAGTTTCAGCACAAGAAATAACAAGAAATTGCTCCTTAAAGAAGAAAGGATAAAGCTAGATAAAAAACTTCAAGGCACATACTATTGCTATATCTAGGAAGAAACAAGAAACTACGAGGGAGAATCTGCTATTAAAATCTGCTAAGATTTTCTAGGGAGAGCACATTTATCTTACTGACAATGAGGTCGAGCAATTTCCTAGTTAATGCGAGTGAAGTATCCAACAAAAGACAGGGGCTTTAATAGGCAGACTTGTTGCTTGATAGTTTCAGATCTCTGCATGGGTTCAGCAGAAAAAAATGGTTTATTATAAAATGTATAGGAAGTTTTATGTCACCTTAGGAAACTTTTAAAATATACTTTACTTCTTCAAAGGAGATCTGGAAGTTAAATCGAAGTTTAGAGATGACTCGAGCGCTCATTAGGAATTGGTCTTTTTTCATCAGTGGTTTTTAAGACTCTTTGACTAATACAAAGCCTGTAATAATTTAATCCCTATATATTGTAGTTAGAATGGAATGAGGAAATTAATCTAATAAGTATAACCAGAAGCCTTTTGGATGGAGCAAAGGGCACTGCAAGTGCAACTGTAAATTTTTTTATCTCTCTCTTATCATTCCACAGGCTTGAATTGTTCAAAGAGTCACAAAACTGGTCCTTGCTTGAGCAGGAAGTCCCACCAATGCAAAAGCGTAAACTGATCTGGCAAGTGCATCACCAGCCTTATCTAGGTGTTACAGGGATCAGGTATTTTTGGGTTATCTTTTTCTTCTTAGCATCAATATGTGTACATAAATGAGGTCTTTTTGGGTAGGATCATGTTCCACAGCTTTGGCAAGCACAACCAACAGATCATGACACCACCACAAGGAAAGAGGTTTCTTTCGATTTAGTAATATATGTTGAAGGCAGGTTGTACTGTCAACTTGGGTTCATTGCAGTGACCATCCACCTCCTGTGAGAGCACTGGAGCTGCATTGGAGCTGGCTGGAAGAGCAGTTTGGCTGCAGTGTGTGCTAATTGGGAAGGAGTGGGGTAACTGGGCATTCTCAGTATGAGACTTCAAGGATGAGCCATGAAATACCCTGCAGCAATGAAAAATCACAGCATGTGATTCCACGGCATGTAACAGCAGAGGCTTTCTCCAACTTAGGTTATGTACCAAAGGAAGAGCAGGCCATCTAAATTTATATGCAGTTCTCTAGGCTTTATTCAGTTTTCCCCATATATATGCCAGGGGAAACCCTGCAAGAGCAGCCAGAGCTCAGCACCCAGGAAAAGCCCATGGTTGCACATGGAGTCTGGCTCCATCGCCCGCAGTGCAGCTGTTGAGAGCCACGTCTTTGTCTCTCTACCTGCTGTGTCATGCATGAAGCATATTGGAATGATGCACCTCTCTGTTGGGTGCTTCTGCAGGCATTGCTTGGGTGAGGTGGTGCACAGGAGGCCACTCTTAGTGCAGGGGTCTGTTCTCTACCTTGAGGTGTGCTGGTTGATAGTAACTGGGACCTCTGGCACTTTACAGGGTCCAAATGTGCTTGGAACCAGAAAGCTAGAAATATCCAGAAAGTTTTCCCCACAATACCAACCGTGAGTCCAGCCCACCTGGCTAGTTGTGAAACTTGGGGAATTGCAATGCAGCTTTGCCCCTGAGATGTGGAGGGGGGAAAAAGAAGCCTTTCCCGTACTGGGGAAAAAAATAAAATAAAAGCTCAGTGGCAGTTTTGGAAACAAACCAACCAATCTTTTTACAACCCCTAAGAGCTTTGGGTCAAAATGGTCACAGCATGACTCGTTGTAGTTAATTGACAGATGAAGTTGTTTGAGGAAATTACAGAGGTAAAGGCAGATGGAAATGCAGCTCACTTCATGGCAGCAATTTGCACCTTGCAACCATTAGTGTCCTAATGCTACATCCTGCTCTAGGCTATGGGTCATACAGTGTTTGCTTTCTGACAGCTACTGGCACATGATGCTGGGTAATTCAAATAGCTTGATTTTGTTAAAGGTTTTTCTTTAAGAAAAAAAAAAAAGAGTAAAAAAGGAGCTAGAAGGGATGTTAGAGGTAGTGAGTTTATGTCTGTAGGATGCCTTCATCATTCACACTCTGCTGCAGCAGGTTCAGCACTGTGAAAGACACCAGTGTGAGTTCTTTCAAGTGATGGGAGATGGTGACAGAAAGGCACACACTTCTACATTGCACTGCTCACAGAACTTAGTAGCATCTTCCAGTCAGATCTAAGTGTTAGCACCATTACTCTGCCTTTTCCTGGTGCACAATCAGGATCACATACCCTCTGAGCAGTGAGTTGACTTTGTGTACAGGAATTGTTATAAACATACATTTTTGACAATCAAATATTCCAAATATAATTTGTAGCCAAAGGATCAGTTGTTGACTGCTAAAAGTTTTAACTATGTGCTTTCTGCCCCTTGAGTATGTAAATGGTAACATTACATAAGTGTGGGCTGTGTAGTGGGTTTGAAATGATGCCGTGTGAGACAGAAGGGTCAGTTTCAATCCCAGACTGTGCAGGGAACTTGGCTGACATGATGTCTGACATGGGCAGCAGCCTTCTTCCCACACTCCCTTGCTGGAATTGCCTCTGCCTTTTAAAGCTCTCTAGTGTGGCCAAGACAGGAAAACAAGTAGTTTTAGAAAGACTTTAGAAAGGCATGAAAAAATACAGGGCAAACATTATTAAGATGGGATTCAGAAAGCAGACAAGTACAGGAGGATTCACAGCCTCTGAGAGGCACTCCTGATGCCTGTCTTCTGTTGCCAAGCGTGCTGCCGTCCCTAGGCATGCTGTTTGTATGCTGCTTCGCACTTTGGAGGAAAGGAATGGCTGAAGCCCTACCAGTCGCTCAATAGGGAAATGGACTCCGGGCAAGTCAGCATTGCAAACACTTGTTAAACACAAGGTTAAATTAAGACAGTAAAAAGAGCTCATCTTCTCTGAGACTTTATGAAACAGAGGTATCTTGTGACTTGGGAGTGTTGGTTGATGAGAAACTTAACATGAGCCAGCAGTGTGCACTCGCAGCCCAGAAAGCCAACCGTATCCTGGGCTGCATCAAAAGGAGCATGACCAGAGGCTGAAGGAGGTGATCCTGCCCCTCTACTCTGCTCTCGTGAGACCTCACTTGGAGTATTGTGTGCAGTTCTGGTG
>JANHGB010046143.1:7455-27674 GCA_026283785.1 Coracopsis vasa | reverse complement strand
TTATTATTGGTGGTAGCAGTAGTGATTTGTGTTATACCTTAGTTACTAAACTGTTCTTATCTCAACCTGTGGGAGTTACATTCTTCTCGATTCTCCTCCCCATCCCTCCAGGAGCAGGGGGAGGGAAAGAAGGGGGTGAATGACAGGAGACTGCGTGGTTCTGATTTATGGCTGACTGGTTTTAAACCACAACACTTCTTAATCTCTGTCCTCTCTGTGCATTAATGATTTGATGCATTGCTAATTTTCCTCTGTGCTTTACTTATGTCTCTGATTTGCTTTATTGTACTTATTTACTATATATAGAGATATCACCGATTCATGTTAGTATGCTTGTTTGCTTTGGTGTGCTTATTCATTTTAGTGTGCTTCTTTAATAAACTGTGCATATTACACAGCTTCTGTATGGTCATCTTGTGGCATACCCTGCCTGTTAGCAGAACAATCTGGCATAGTTGGCAGGATATGAAACAAAATGGCATTTTTTAAGATTAAGAAAAAGATTCGTAAGATAGTGGAGCTGTCTGGGAACAATTACCTTATCATAACATAGCTGCTGAATGCTTGTGTTATGGTTTATGTGAGACTTGGGACTCCTGTTTGAATGAAGCAGACCCTCCTGATGTAGTTAAATGCTTACAAAAACTTTCAGTAGAAAAAGGGGAGGAATTAATTGCTCTGGGGAGGTGGGGGTGGATTCTGCTGGCTGCATACCAAAAGCAGCATCAGCAGAGAGAGCAAAGGCAGAAGTAGAAGATTGATTTGGAGAAACGAGTTTGTGAATTTCAGGGAAAATTAGTTATGTTGTAATGCCAGAATTGATTATTAACTGATAAATTGGACACTTATCAAACAGTAGCAGAAAAAGCAGCTGTTCGGGTCACCCAGTATCAATACCAAAAATGAAGGGGTTGAATAAACCAGAAAAAAGTGCATGCAGTGGTAACAGAGGCAAGAAGGAATTGAGACCCTGACAAATGGATGGAAATGTGTGGGATTCAACCCATGTGGATAGTAGTTCAATAGATAGAGAGTGATGTGTTTGTTGAAGCAAAGACAATATTACAAAGAAAACTGGAACACAACCCTCTAGGTCGTCCAGTTAGGTAGGTTGTGGTAGATTTCAGTCAGCACAAAATTAATGACATTATGGACAGGTTCAAACAAAGGCCTGGAGAATCTTTGCTTTCTTGGGCCTTCAGGTTGCATGATTTAGGGGCTTTGGGAGTTAAATTTAAATGCTGAGAAATTTATAATGTTTAACTCTGACTCATCTGTTCAGGATGCTTTCCAAGGCACCGAGGATGAGACAAACTTATTAGCAGTGGTAGTGGAAGGCTGTAACAGAAAATACTCCACTAAGGGGGAATGGCCCAGTGCAGCTCGACTTTGGTATACTTTACAGGATTGTGTTCAGTGTGTTAAGGAGGAGGGAATGAAAACTACAGGTTTTGTCAGAGATGCAGATGCTATGCTGAAGGCTCCACTACCAGTTTCAATTTGGAACAGGATTATTAGGACTGCACCACACACATATAAAGGTATTATGATGACTTTATTGATATATGAAACAGGAAACCCTAAGGACAAATAACAGAAAAAATCCAGCAGTTAGGAGATTTGGGAATGGGGCCCCATCCAACACACAAGAGGCGATAACAGGAGAGGCAAGTTGAAAGAGAATCGACTCTTGGAAAGATATGTTTGCTGCCTTGCTGGAAGATGGGGTGGCCCGAGATAAGATTTACAGGATTCCCACCAATGAAACGTACAGATTGTACAAGCAATATGGGTTACATAAACCTGTGAAATTCAAGCTCAAACAAAGTTGATGACATGATGGATGAAGCAGTTTGACCGTCTGCTCCTCCCTTTGAGACTCAACAGGATGGTACACATACCAATGGAGGGCTCCTCACTTGCGAGTTTACAGTTCCAGGAAATGAAAAGGGATGGGATCAGTACAACAATCTTTATCTGTGGCGAGATGTTAAAATGTTAAAACAATTGAGAGAATTAAAAACGGACTGAGATGAGGGCCAAGCTCCAGCACAAGGATGGGCAAGGGCAAACCATCATCCTCACGTAGAGCTTCAAATTCATTGGAAAAATAGATCTTGTCAAACGGTTGAGGCCCTCATTGATACTGGAGGGGAGGCCTCTCTAGCTTTTGGTAATCCTAAAATATATAAAGGCCAAAAGGTTTTGATTGCAGGTGGCAAACAAATGGAAGTAGTATAGACAAAGATTGAGATGAAAATTGGCACTCTGCCAAAACAAGCTTACTCAGTTCCTATCCCTGAATATAATATAATTGGAATTGATACTTTAAAAGTATTGACTTTATGCTTACCTGATGATAAGTATCAATTTGGAATCAGGACATATATATCAGCTCGGCCAGTTTTAGTTGGGAAAGTTAAAATGCCTCCGCTACAATTTCCATCTGCCACCAAGGTAATCACAATGAAACAACATCGTATAGCAGGAGGACATGAAGAAATTTCACAGACTATTAAAGATTTATTAGATACGGGAGTGTTAACACCAACAGCTACTGCCTTTAATCATCCTATACGGTCTGTTAAGAAGAGTGATGGGACATGGTGAATGATAGTGGGCTATAGCGAGCTTAACAAGCACACCTCATCACTAACAGCTGGGGTACCAGACACAGTTACTTTAATTGAAAAAATACAATGGCACCCTGGAACTTGGTATGCAGTGATTGGTATAACCAATGCTTTCTTTACAATACACATTGCCAAGGGACATTGGGATCAGTTCGCTTTTATTTGGCAAGGTAGAAAGTATATGTTTACCCACTTAAGGGTGGCTCCATAGTCCCACCCTCTGCCATCGAATTGTGGCAGAAACTTGGATGAGTTGTCATTGCCAAAATAGATACAAATGGCACATTATACTGATGACATAATGATTCAGGGAGAAACTGGGCAAGAAGTACAAGAACAATTAGAATTAGTATTGCAGCATATGAAAAATAAAGGATGGGAAATTAATCCAGACAAAATTCAAGAACCTGCACAGACTGTGAAAGTTTTACGAATTCAATGGCAGTGTGGTCATCGGGTAATATTGCCCAGAGCTAAGCAGAAGACTTTATATTTTGTTACCCCACAAAGTAAAGTGAAAGCTCAGCAATTTATTGGTTTGTTTGGCTTTTGTCGACATACCTCATTTAGGGCAAATACTTGCTCCATTATATAAAGTAACGTGAAAGAAATATGAATTTGAGTGGGGAAATAAGCAGCAGCAAGCATTTGAAACAGCGAAACAAGCAATTCAACAGGCTCTGGACCTCTGGCCAGAACCAATTCAGTTTCCACTGGAGAGGTGGAATTGAATGTCTCTGTAAATTATAATTATGCTAATTGAAGTTGTTTTTTTTTTTTTCCACGAAAAAGGGAGGGGAGTGGGTATTGTTCCAGCCTAGAGCATTCCATGTGTGCTTAAAGTGAGACAACTCTTCTAAGTGAACTGCAAAAACTGTATTCAAAGGTATTCAAACTGTGGATAGAAAAAGCTCTCCTGAAGACCTAACAGATAGTGATAGTATTGGCTAAACTCCCTCTGTTGAAATCATAAAGTCAGATCACTAAGGTTCAAAGAACTGAGTAAAGCAACCATCAATGTGCCATCTTACTCCCATGAAAGCATAGACACTGAGAGAAATTTCGTTTATAGCTTCCCAGCTCATTGGATTAGAATCAGGTGCCAAAATTTTATCATTAGCAGTAGAGTGCAGAACCCTTTGAGTCCAGTATTCCTCTCTGTCATTCTGTATATTCCTTTTGAGGCAGATTTTTCTGCACTGTTCTTATTTAGGAAGCAATTCTCTGTTCAAATGGAGAATGAGATATAGAAAGGAAGTAATGTAATGGTGTGGGAAGGAAACGTAAGAGGCTCTGAAATGAAACATGAGAAAACTAAGAATCACTAAGGAGTCTCAGAGTTGCTTAGTTTTCATTACCATGGTTATGTTTTTCATTATCCTTGATCATGTTTGTAGGAAAGAGGTTAATGGATTTGATCAAATTCGAAAGTAAGTCTTTATGAGGTGTTACAAAATATTGATACAACCAGAAGATATTAAAGGGAGCTAAAAGTATGTTAAGGAATAGGTTTCAGAAAACATAACTTTAGAGGCAGATATGTGATTATTAAGAAATCAGAAAGAAGTTCAGAAAGAAGTTCAACAGCATTAAATTCAGGAATATTAAAATGAAGACTTAAAAATCAAACAAATTTTTAAAGGAATATGCCAGCAAAAAAAAAGGCCTGTGGTAGTGAACTTTGATAACACACAGCAATAGTTTCTCTCCCTGGAGCTGGCAAAATTGTCCTGTGGGCAGTTCTAGACATGTCCTTAAAGACAGATAATCCCATGAGGGAAGAGCTTAAAGGGAGACAAAGAAAAAATTCTGATAGGTCTGTTTGGAGGAATTAATTTATAGGTAACAAATACATTGAGATAGCTATAAATATGCCTTGCTTGGCAAAGGAACCATTAAAAGGAAAGAGAGACAGACATATCTACAGTTTTACAAAAAGTAAACAAGTCTTAAATTTATGATTAGTTTTTTCAGTCAAACACATATTCCTATTGAAATTCCCTAGAAAAAAACTCTACTCAGAACTAAACCCTTTCATATCAGCAAACAGAGATCTTCTATCTCTAATGGCAACATCAGCCAGTCTGCATTCTCTAGCACAGATTTTACTCTGACACTTTATAAAAAGATTAGACAGATTTCTTGGATTTCTAAATTGTATAGGTCAAAAAAAAAAAAAAGAAAGAGTCAAGATAAGAAAAAAAGATTCATTTATCATTTTAAGTTAGAGATTTCTTCATCTCCCCTATGAAGCAAGAGTCCTTACGTAACCAAAATTCACTGCCTTAAGAGACTGCACTAAGATGTGTAATCCTGAAACAGAGTAAGCATTCTCACCATCCTCTGTTGGAAGGCTTCTGTAGCCCTATCTCTTACTAACCTCAAAGATAGCAATTCCTAAGGACTAGTATATATGAAACACTCTGGTGCTGTCTGACCTGTGCTTTGTACGTTTACATCTGAGAATCAGGCCCTTCATGTTTAATTAGGGTTGTTGCATTTGTCTTTTTTTATTTATTTACAATTGACTGTTATAAAATCAGTATTTATTTTTGACTGAAGTAGTGTCCTCATTTCAGCTGTAACACTTATTTTTCTTCTTTCTAGTAGCTGGTGCAGTGCTGTGTTTCAGCTTTAGTCTCAGAAGAAGCTGATAACACACCGATGTTTTAGTTGTTGCTAAGTAGCTCTTACTCTAATCAAGGACTTTTCAGTCTCTCATGTTCTGCCAGGGAGGAGGGGCACAAGAAGCTGAGAGGAAGCAGAGATGGACCCAAACTAGCCAAATGGGTATTCCATACCACAGCATGTCATGCCCAGTATATAAAACTGAGGGTAAGGGCTGTTTGCTGCTTGGGTTGGGCTGAGTATCAGTTGGTAGGTGGTGAGCAATTGTATTGTGCATCATTTGCGTTTTCTGAGCTTTCATTTCTTCTCTTGTTGTTTCCTATTATGATGATGATGATTATTATTATTTCTATTATCACTATTTTTTACTTTATTTTAGTTATTTAGCTGTTGTTATCTCAATCCTTGGGTTTACATTCTTTCGATTCTTCTCCCCATCCCACCTGGAGGTGGAGAAGGGGATGGGTGAGTGAACGGCTGCAAGGTGTGGAGTTATTGGCTGGGTCTAAACCATGATAAGTAGTTAATTTATTTTCTGTTTAAGGTAAGCCTACCCACAGTCATCCACCTTTGGACCAGAAATTGTAGCAGGTGATAGAGGTTTCACATGGAACAAGGGGAGTTTGGAAAAAAGGGAGGGAGCAGATGCCAACACCAAGCAGAAAAATACCTAGCAGGTCTTAAAGAGAAGGGGCATAGCTGACTGGGGCGAAAATTGAGTTGCATCAATATTCAGCAATTAAAACCATATTCTACTGTCTTAATCAAGAAAAACATCATAGTAATACAATTAACAGGAATAATACAATTTGGCACGATACAGGTCTACTTTGCAGTGCATGTGGCATGATAAGCAGTGTTAGTTTTTCATTGCTTTTGGGAGTGTGATGTTCTCTTGTTAAGGTGCAAACTGACTTGTCATCACTTCTGTGACTGAATTCAGATATAGTGGTCTGGTATTATACCCTGGGGTAAATATACAGTAGCATTACTTAACATACATTGTCAACAGAATGTGCCTCATTGTGAAAAACGCAAATCCTGAGTTTTAAGAGGTCAGTATGGAATATCAACTGTAACCTGGCAAAGAAAACTCCTAAATCTATATTAGTGAGATTGACAGATTTTTTATTCTGTCATAGAAGCTGATTACTCTTTTCACCTGGAAACCTTTGAAAGTGAAAGCTTCTACAACAAAAAGCCAGATTTTAAATATTTTGTGTCAACAAACCAAAGAAGATAAAATATCTTTGAGAAGAGTCATACTGGAGTCTTTCTTTTTATTAGCCATATTTCAACTCTCTGTGGTATTCTATATCAGTTTGTTAGATGACCGGAACTGTTTGAAACATATGTTTCATTCCATTGACCCTACTTTTATTTTACCTACATTCGGCAGTTCACTGTTTGTGGACAGTAAGACAAAGGTGATTTATTTAATTGGCCTTGTGGTCAGTGGATCTGATGTTCACTAGTGTCTCACTAACAAACCTGTTACATCACTCTTATATCATGATAGGTTAGGAGAAGGTAAAGCCCATATCCTTAAACTGTTTTTTTAAGCCTCAGTTTAGAGGAACCTGGCCAGGAAGAATGCTTAGGCACATGAATTAAATGGGTCCAATGCCTGATGTTGAAGTGTGTATGTAATTGGTTTTTTTTTGATACCAGAAATTCCTAATACTAAAAGGCATTCAGAAATTCATTCACATACACACTTAAAAATTAACTATTTTGATTTATTCTTCTGTTTATTTCTGTTTCACAAACACCATTTGTCTATACTACTGTCTACCAAATATGACTTTTTATGCCATACTAAGCTCAATGGACTATTCTTCGTCTGTCATGTATTTGTGATACAAGTAAGAAAATTTTAAGCTCTAAGCCACTAAGAATATTTTTTTTAATAAAAAGAAGATTCAGTGAAATAAAGAAGCATTTAACAGCTAATGATGTTATAATTATAGAACCACTGAAGCAGTGAATGGGATGAACTGCAGAGGTCTCCACTGCAATTTCATTATTGGAGTGGGATTGTTGTCAGCACTGCATCAGTTGTCTGGTTTTACATACCTGAATCAGGAAAATTCAAGAAATTACCTATCCTCTCTGGGTAACAACTTCCAATGCTGTCCTACTCATAGAATCATAGAATCATAAAATGGTTTGGATTGGAAGGGACCTTAATGATCATCTAGCTTCAACCCACCTGCCATGGGCAGGGACACCCTCCACTAGACCAGGCTGCTGAAAGCCCCATCCAACCTGGCCTTGAACACTGCCAGGGATGGGGCATCCACAATGTCTCTGGGCAACCTGTGCCAGTGCCTCACCACCCTTATAGTGAAGAATTTATTCCTAATACTCAATCTAAATCTACCTTCCTTCAGCTTAAAGCCATTCCCCCTTGTCCTATCACTACATGCCCCTGTCAAATATGATTAGACACACTCCGGTCAGATTTGTTGTTACCTCAGCTCTTCGTGCCCCACGTTGGATGCTGAAAAGGGCTGTTGTGATTTAAGCACAGCTGGTAACTCAGAACCATGCAGCCACTTACTCACTTCACCTCTTCTTCCCCCCTGTCCCTGGTGGGATGGGGAGAATCAAAAGAATGTAAACCTCCCAGGTTGAGAGAAGATCAGTCCAATAGCTAAAGTATAATACAAAACTACTACTACCATCATCACCAGTAATAATAATGATAAGGGAAATAACAAGGGGAGAGAATATAAAACTAAAAAGGAAAAAAAACCAAACCAAAACCAATAAACACAAGTGATGCACAATACAATTGCTCACCATCTGCTGACCGATACCCAGCCCGAGGTGAGCAGCGATCTGGGTCTTCCAGGTAACTCCTCCCAGTTTATATACTGGGCATGACGTGCTGTGGTATGGAATACCCATTTGGCTAGTCTGGACCAGGTGTCCTGTCTCTGCCTCCTCACTGTCAGAGCATGAGGCCTTGATCGGAGTAAGCATTACTTAGCAACAACTAAAAACATCAGTGTGTTATCAGCATTGTTCTCAGACTAAAGTTGAAAACAGAGCACTGCACTAGCTACTAAGAAGGAGAAAATTTAACTGTTACAGCTGAACTCAGGACAGGTATGAACACAATTATAGGTTGTCCCAGAGTCAGTTTCCTGGTGTCTCCAATCAAAATTACTGCTGCAACAACAGCTCTCAATCATGCAGGTTGTCATCCAACTGCTTGGAGAAGTATCTCACAGATTTTT
Organism: Coracopsis vasa; assembly: GCA_026283785.1. Classification (NCBI taxonomy): domain Eukaryota; kingdom Metazoa; phylum Chordata; class Aves; order Psittaciformes; family Psittacidae; genus Coracopsis; species Coracopsis vasa. The sequence continues at coordinate 19,168 of JANHGB010046143.1, read as the reverse complement.
TCCAACTATCCAACACTTGAGTGAGGACTCCTAAAGCCACTTTTCTGCCTCTCATGTAGAATCACAGAATCATAGAATAGTTAGATATTAATATTATAGATTACAAAACTGGAAGATAGATAAAATCATCTAGTAAATTAGGGCAGAATCAACATGAAAATCTAATGCTTCTAACCATGTGTGTATTTCACCCATAGGTGCTAGATAAGCTTCAGTAAGCTTTTCCATGAAAATTGTTCAAGGTTTACACTTCTGTTTCACCACAATTTGAAGGGACCATTACAGGATTCATTGTGGCTTAAGGTGATTGGGTTTGGATTTTTTAATTTATTCTGACAGCAAATAACACAGAACAGTGTATTAGTTTTGAGATCAGGACATCTCAAATTCCTCCTTTGCTTATACTCCTCCATAATAAACGTGACCTTTCATATTGCATTTTTAAAAATGTGCCTTAAATTTACTTGTAACATAAATCCCCTGCATTTTGGATTGTTGTAGGTTTTCTTTCTCCTCCTTAGTAAGTTCTTTGGAAGCTGTTACACCATGGACTTACTACTTATACATCATCATTTTTATGTATTTCCAGAACATACTACATGCAAGGGAGAGAATATGCTACTTACTTGTTGGGGTTGTTTTTATCATTAAGAGGTCCCAAGCAGGTCCCTTGCAGGTCCCAAGACTTCAGTAAAGATAAGAACATTTGGAGTTGCAGTGGTTTATCCTTCTTGTGAAACCCACTCATTCTATTCTTCTTGTATCCACACTGTAGTAGCTAGTGTTCCTAATGAAAAAGAATGGTTTGCACAAATTAGCTTAGTTGCTAGGAGAGTTCTAATTCTGCATCACTTTTTATGCAAATCTTTCATTTTTAATTATGCACTGTTTTGATGTAGTAGCTTGAATTTTGTTTCAAGTTTTTCCAGCATGCCAGTTCCTAAATTTATGGACAGGAAGATCCTGTCAAATACTGAAATAGATCTGAAAACCAGTTCTGGTCTATTCCTCTTGGAATTTGTTGTATGTCGCATGCAATTCACTTGAGCTCTGTGGCACAAGTGCAAAGCAAGAATCAGAAATATTATAAATATAGAAATAATATATAAAAGAAAAAATAATGTTTTGCTCTTATCTACTTAGTGGCAAAATACCAAAGCAGCATTTGAAAGGCAATACCTAGAACAATGGGGCTCTGGGCTTGACATGGCTTCTCTAGGCCTTATCTGCAACAAAAAATAGCTAGTATTAGAAGCTCTTTCAGGAAGAAAATTTGCCTTGCCTTTGATAGTACTATCTATGTTCTTGCTCCCTTTCCCTTTCCCATCTCAGAAGCAAGCTTTCACTGTCTGATCCAAACTATGCATAATTCTGCTTTACTCATCTTACTTCAACAAATGATACCAAATATGCTGTATTTCCAGAGGTTTTTATTATATTAAGCCAGTTTCTGAACACTACAAGCAAAATCATTACACACTGCTCATATAACATTTTTTTCCTGAAAGAAAATAAAAGTATGCCATGTATAAATTTCATGTGCTTCTCAATTTTGGCTCTTCGCTTCCACCATCTTCTGTTTTATTTAATTTAAAGAAAGAGAGAAGACTGGCACCATTAACACCTAGGTCACACAATTATACTTGAATTAGGCAGAGTTCAATATAAGTAAGTCAATCTTCTCTCTGGCAGAGACCACATATGAACTAGCAGAACCTCTAGATCCTTCCTAAGTCCACAACTACATCAATAACCCAGGAGGCTTAGTTCTGTTGGCAGCCAGAAAAATAATCATCTTAAGTAGCTCGGAATAGACTGTATAGACTGTATAACCTGGCCAAAGCCTGATTGTAGTTAATTTATCGAGGACCATCATCAGGCAACATTATAAAGAAGTATGACCTCACTTTTGCTAAGTTCTAGGACTGGTTCTGGAAAATAAGCTATGTTGCTCTCAGCTCATGAAATACATGCAGTACTGATCAGAGTTTTTTATTTTTCATGTTTTAGAGGGAGGCAGCAGCATTTTGGCAATTTTCCTTAACGGAAAAGGAAGGAAAATACCAAACTGGGAAGAAAAAAAATACTAACCCACTATCATAGTTACAGTTAGCTGCTTGTCAGCAGTGACAGCTGAACACATGTGCATGTGTTTGAAGAAAATTGTTCACAGCGAGTAAAAGAGACACAAAGCAGCTTGACTTACTGTGTAAGACAGTTACAGGAGATAAAGCAAGAAGACATATGGCTATTTGCCAGACCTGACAGAGTGATCAAAGTGATTTTCATGTATCTTGCAGCTAAAATGCTTTACAAGAGTTCTCCCAAAGCCTTATGCATATCACTGAAGAAGGCAAATAATTACCTCTAGCATTTTTCAAGCTAGCAAGAAATCAATAGTATATCCCTCAGCAAAAGTCAGAGGGAAAAAAAAAAACCAACCAAAAAAAAAAAAAAAAAAAAACAACAGAAAAAGAAAACAGAAAAGACAACACAGTGCCTGCGGTTGGGCAAAGAAAGAAAAGAGAGGAGTAATCTCTATTGTTGCAACTTCATCTCTGGTCTAGTTAAAGTCCTTTAACTCTGCATGCTGGTTCTGGCTGGGGTAGAGTTAATTTTCCATAGGAGCTGGTATGGGGCTATGTTTTGGATTTGTGCTGGAAACAGTGTTGATAATTCAGGGATATTTTAGTCATTGCTGAGCAGTGCTTACACAGCGATGAGGCCTCTTCTGCATCTCACACCTCCCCGCCAGTGCACAGGCTGGGGGCACACAAGAAGTGGGGAGGGAACACAGTTGGGACAGCTGACCCGAACTGACTGAAGGGATATTCCATACCATCTGATGTCATGCTCAGCATATAAAGCTGGGTGAAGAAGAAGTAAGGGGGGCAGCGTTCAGAGTGATGGCGTTTTGTTTTCCCAAGTAACTGTTACACATGATGTTACACATAATGAAACTCTGGTTTCCAGGAGGCTGAACATCTGCCTGCCGATGGGAAGTGATGAATTGATTCCTTGTTTTGCTTTGCTTGCATGCATGGCGTTTGCTTTACCTATTAAACTGTCATTATATCAACCCACGAGTTTTCTCACTTTGTCTTCTGAGTCCCTCCCCCATCCCACCATGCAGGAGTGAGCAAGAAGCTGTGTGGTGCTGAGTTACCTGCTGGGGTTAAACCACACAACTACTTAGAAGTTAAAACACGGACTGTGGCCTAAGAAGAAAAACAAAACAATTAAGATTTGATTCTTACAAAGCAATAACGTATCTTGTTTGAATGAATGGGGACATTTTTACTTACCTTGTTTTCACCTCAGGCTTGCTAAGCATGCTATACAATCCATCAGGAGAGAAAAGCAGGGCAGATGAAACAGAAATGGGTCTTCTATTTAAATATAGAAACTCCATCTTAGATTCTATCAAACAATATAAGGCAGAAGATAGAGTTTTTCTCAGAAATTAGTTTCTTAAAAGGTATCACATATGAGCAGAAAGTGACAAGATCAAGTGGAAGCTGTGATTTGCATTTCATTTCAGTGAGGATGGGTTCATGATTATGTATTACTTCACTTTCTTTCTGATAAGCTGTGTTCTGATAAGATGCAATATTCTTGACCAATCAATAGTTTATGGGGAATGGCATTATAACGAGGTATAGTTCTTCAAACAAAATTACACGCCTTCTATCCTCTGAGCATTCAAGAATGGAATGCAAACAACAGTCACTTGTCTCAGCACATTATTTTCTGTGAAAGTATTGGCGGCACTTATTGAATCCCCTGGGTACAAGAGTATACATATATTATCTTCTCTTTTCAAGGTTTCAGGAGTAATACAGAAGGGAAAGAAAGAAGACAGCTAATTTCCAGACCTGACAGGGCCATCAATGCGATTTTCATAGCTCTTCTAGAATCACACAGAATCATAGAAACATAGAATAGTTCGGGTTGGAAGGGAACGTAAAGATCACCTAGATCATTGTGGAAGACCATATTTTAAGCTGACTGTCTCAAAGCTTGTTTGCAATCCTGGTGAGCTCATTGCAAGATTTACCATTTAGCCAAGCTCAGCTGCTGTGAATAGGTAAGAAACAAGCGACCAAACCCGAAACCAGTCTCGACCAAGGTCATGGCAGTCACATTGCTGTGGAGGATGTGCCTGGATATGGGCAACCCCCAACCTGCTGAGGCATGTCGCAGTCCACGGCAAATGATCACGCAGTAGTCGCATGCACTCTGTGTGCACACCTCAGGGACTGAGCGCATGCACAGGAATGAAGTAAGACCCTATAAAAGACTGTGTGATCAAATGGCGAGTGGGACCCGCACCACCAAAGTACACGGAGACTATGCACCAATGGGACACCACTCTGTCCCTGGCTGCAACTCTACCCTGACTGCATGCTAGATTTCCTTCTTTTCTATTTTCTTTCCCTTTCCTATTGCTATTTTCTTACCACAGTAAATAACTGCTTTGTTTAGATAAGTAAGTAATAAATCTCTTTGATTACTGGCATTTGACCTCGTTTGTGTCTTAATCTCACTCTGGATATAACAACAAATCTACCCAGCTCAGGTCCTCCTGAATTGGGACAATCATCCAACCCCCCCGCCAGACAAAGGGACATCTTTCTCTAGACCAGGTTGCTAAAAGCCTTATCCAACCTGGCCTTGAAGACTTCCAGGGATGGGACAGCCACAACTTCTCTGGGCAAGTAGAGTTGCTCCACCATCATAGGGAAGAAATTTTTCCTGATACAAAATCTAAATCTACCCTCTTTCAGTTTAAAGCCACTCTCCCTGTGTATCCCTATAGGCCCTTATAAAAAATGTCCCTCTCCAGCATACGGTTGTCTTTCTGGGCTATAAGCACGTATTGCTGGGTCGTGTTGAGCTTCTCGTCAACCAACAGCCCCACATCCTTCTCCTCAGGGCTGCTCTCAATCCATTGTCTGCCCAGGCTGTATTTGTGCTTGAGATTGCCCTGACCCAGGCGCAGGACCTTGTACTTGGCCATGTTGAGGCCCACGCAAACCTTCATGAGGTTTGCACTGGCCCACTCGCATAGGAATCATTGAGGTTGGAAAAGACCTCTAGAAATCATTTAGTCTACGACGCACTCAAAGGATTGTCAAATAGAGCAATTTGCTTGGGGCCATTTATAGTCATGTTTTGAATATGTCTAAGGAAGAAGACTCCAAAACATCTCTGGGCAACCTTACAGTAAAAAATTATTTTTCCTCGTGTTTTTCGGTCCTTTATTTCTAGTGGTGTCCATTTTCTCTTGCCCTTTTGCAGGCTACCACTGAGAAGAGTCTGGCTCCATCTCCTTTATCCCCTCCCTCATCAGAAGCTCTCAGTCTATTTTCATATGAGAGAGCTCTCCAGTTAGTTACTTAATAATTTCTGTGGCACTTCAGTGGACTCACTCCAGTATATCTACGTGTTGTTTATGGAAACTATATTGCATAATATTTCTTAGGCTCCTCATAATTTGAAGATGACTTTGCTATCAAACTTGAGAGGTATTTTGTTGTCTGTTCTGAGTGCATGTGATTTGTAATCATTCAGGAAGTCAGGTGGGAATTGTATTATCACTTATGCAGGTCAGCATTTAACATCGTATTATCATATCTAACATCATATTACGCCCATTTGTCTCTGTCATTGGCGTAATATCAATTCTCAATAGCCTGCTTAGCTCCTCTAATCCATAGAGGACTGAAGACCCAGTTTGGTGGAATTATAGAAGTTGTCACAACAGGACTTTCTTCCAGCTGACCCAGTTACAACTCTTTAAGAATCTTTTAAGAAGATTTTGAGAACACTCACAATGAGGAAAACAAAAAAATTAAAAAAGTAAGGAATGTTTTGGTTATATTCAGATTAAGTTTTCAGGGTTTTTACTGCAAAAAGTTTCTGTTGTTAAATAAAATGAAGTCTACAACCTTAGAAAAATAGAAAAATTCTGGTGGTGAATCTGTAAGGGACAAGACAGTTCTCTGGTGTTTCATTATCTGTAAGCATAGCTAAGGGTTCAGTTCATGAGGTGGTTTCTATAATTTAACACTGAATTATCTGAGCCCTGGACATATATTCTTGTGCTTGCGTCAGTGAATATCTCATATCAAACCCAGCATCGATGATTGAGAACTGCAGTAATGCCCTGGAATGCGTTCATGAAGAAGGGTAAGAAGATGATACATGGAAAAAAAAAAGAAGTGTTAAAGAGGGAAGCTAAAGGAACAGAAAGGAATAACATAAATTATAGAAATTCCCAGTGTCAATTAGAATTCACTTCAGAATCTTCAGAATTAACATGGGCAACTTGCAGGAAATAAGAGAAACATTTGAACTACTGGCATTTTTGAGAGACATAGAGGGATAGAAGACACATGAAGAAATCCAAGACGCTGCCAAACATAATGTATGTTTTGAGGCAAAGGAAATCACTGTGACTTTCTGAGCAATGATCTTGCCTTCAGGTGAAGAACCAACACCACTCAAAACAAGTAGGTTTCTCAAGACTGCAGAAGAAAAGAAAAAAAGTTAAAAATGAGAACTAGTTAGCCTTGGCTCATCAGTTAAGAGAGTTTCTTCACTTCAGGGGCAAAAATCACAGCTGTTACCAATTCATATAGTCCTATTGACTCAAAGAACAATGCAAAGTAATACTACAAAAGGATCCTGCCCCATGTGTTCCCTTGATCAGGTAACAAAATTTGGTGAGGATTCTGGAGCAGCACATTAGCTACAGTATTTTCTCATCCAAACAGGAAGGGGATTTATAGCCCAATGATTGTTCCCAGTCTTTGTGTAAAGCCCTTCCCCACTTTTTTAAACAAACAACAAGGAAGAAATGCACCTGACACCCAGTATTTCTGTTGAAGTCTGAGGTCAGACAAAAGGGCTGATTATGCCCTGTCTTCTTCCTTTCATCAAGATGAAGGGTATTAAGAAAGGTAAAATTTCCTGGTTTAATCTTCCTTATGACCTGTGAATAAGTGACTGGCAAAGATATAGCCAAAACTATAGAAATGAGGGTGTCAGGAGGGATTGGGAGACCCAATGGAAGGACTCTGTTTTATATGACAGAACATGCCACTGTAGTAAACATAACAGTTTAATTTTGACCCAGGCTACATGAATATTATCTGTAACACAAAGTGCTATCCTATTTTACCTTTTCCTGCCTTCAGCATTTCATCGATGCTTTTCTTACCCTACCATGTCTACCCTGTGCTTCCCTATGCAGAACTTTGCTACACATTTTTTCGCCTTCTCTGTTCTCTGCCAGTCCTTTTCTTCCAGTCCTCCAGCTGACCTCCTTCCTTATTCAGATTTTCTTTCATTCTTCTTATTCATCCTTCTATTTCCTCTCTGTTGTTTGACTGGAACACTGCTACTGCCTCCTACTTGAAATGATGCCAAATTGTCAATGTTTGAAGCAATTTTGCCTACTTCAATTGGAATCATCACAGCAGCAATTTCATTTCATCTTCTTCCCCCAAAATAATTTTGATAATAAAGTATTTATCGGAGGAAAAAGATGCTCTTCTGTTTATGTATGTCCTTAGCTTTATCTTTAGCAGATCCCGTATCTCACTGATATTATCCTCAGGCATTGATGTGCAAAGGAAGATAAAGCCTTTTTACGTGGAGGGGCAGTTCTTTTGTGAATATTGAACTTCCCAAGCCACAACCTGCAGCTGTTGCCCTTTTTCTTGTCATCTGACTGAACCAAGAGGAGTTTGACCAATGTCACGTTATAATCCTTAAATCTAGTCATAAACCACTACTAGATGCCCCTTGATCTCTTTTTCACTAAACTCAATGAGCCCAACTCTCCCTGTAAGTTAGTGCCCCTAAGAGTAGTAGTCTTTTGCTGAGCTATCTCCAATGTACCTACCTCTCTCTTGAATGAGGGGAGCCAGCACTGGACACAGAATCAAAGATGCAGTCTCACCAGTGCCAAATAGAGAGAGAATCACACTTCCCTAGCCAGCGCGTTTGGCCATTTGCCATTTAATGTAGATAATTATACAGTTTGCCTTTTATGCAGCGAGAAAGCATGATGAGTCATATTCAACCTAGCTCCACACCCACCCCATAACCCCCAGATGCTCTCCATCAGAACTGCTACACAATTTCTCAGTCTGTATGGATGCACAGGATTATCCCACCTCAGATGCAGACATTTGGATTTCATCCAAGCTAATGACAAAGCTGGCAGTAAGTCTAAATCTTCTCAGGTCTAGCACAGTATTATTGCCACTCAGCAAACAGCAAAGCAGCATCAACCACAGCAGCTATTATTGGAAATCTGAATTAATAAATGTTTCCCTTTCCATTTTCTCTTCAGCACCACCCCACTCCATTTCTAATACTTTGTGACCTTCACATGTACTTATATATGATATCCTTAAATGCAGAAGATACTTTTGAAATCTCTTGGCTTTGTTACAAATGCACTTTTACGACCATGACATTTTCTTCATGACAGTACTCTTTTTCTTGAGATCTTACAAAACAGGGCATCGGAAATATGTTCCCAAGCTCAGTTCCAATGGCTAACTATCACTCTTAGGTAAACAGAGATGTCAGCAGGATTTGTATTCACATGTCTAAGGGTAGAATTTATCACCTAAATGGTATGAAAGCTCATATTCCTCAAGTTCGGTGTTCCTGTGAATTTCAGTATCAACAGGAACTTGCACTGAGGCCTATATTCAAACTGAGGAACTAGCCAAGTATCTGTATGCGCACACAGACATCTGTATGTGTAAGCACACTGCTTTCAGCTTCTTAACTGGTATTGCTAATTGATTCTTGCAAGGAGTAACTTCTACCCTGACCAGTGAAAAAGCCATATATTTTCCCTTTGGAATAAAACAGAGCAGAGCAAATGGTGCATGTTTTCCAAACAGCTTCCTCAGTCACATACAGAACAGGAAAGCAGTAGTGAGGACACCAACCACCTGGCAGATTTCCAAAGGAGTTCAGGACCAAAACATTCATCCTTATGCTGGAAACCAAGAGACTGGAAGGTTTTCTGAGTATCTGTAAAGCATCAGTACCACGTTCAAGGATGAGCAGTCAGGTATCATCTGTGTTGACAAAGAGGTGAAGGAGGACAACAATAGGTGCCAGGGCAAGTCATGCAGCATCTGAAGCAGAAGGAAGGATATACTAAATCTCTGCCTGCCAGTTTTGCCAGTTGCTGAGTGCTTTTGAAAATCTGATGCCTCATTTAGCTGACTAAAGAGTGATTGAGCTGTACCAGAAATACAGACCCAGCTGTCAGAGAAAAGTGGAAAATATGTCCCGGAGTAGTTTTGGAAAATATAATTATTTTTCTCTATATAGAACACTCGTTTATTTTAAAAGATTTAATTAGGCTAAGTTTAGCCAAGTGTATTGCTTGAAAATAGACAAGACACAGTAAAACCATGTAGGTTAGCCCAAATGCGTGCTGACTAAAACTTCATGCACTCACAAACCACCAGACACTCATGACACAGCAGAGAAAAACATTGTGACAAAGACTGCAGAGACATGAAATTTTTATTTGCAGATTTATTTTTTTCCTTATCATTCCACCTAGAAATCAAAGTACTTAAGAGAAAGCGTTCCATAGCCATAAGAGAAAGACTTCCACAGCCAAATACTGTGAAGGTCACTTCGGAATACTGTAAAATAGCTTCTACCAGCACTGGCTATAAGGGTTTTCATGTTTGAAGAGTTTTAAGACCTTCAAGAGCTCTAAGGACGCGCCAAAGAAAAGCACACGTGCCTCCACTTCTGCCATTATTTGAGCCTCATACCTAGAAGGCAAATCCATTGCACACCTACTGATTAGTGTCTGAACAGGACTTTGTGAGGGTCATTCAAGTAAAAGGGAGCAAATTTCTCATTTCATTTTCTTGGAGCCTCTTTCACCTCCTCATCCCTGTTGTGTAGGAGAAAAATTTTCCTCTCTGCTCTTTAATTCACATTCCCTAACTTCATTCCCCCACCCCCAGGAATATTTCGGCCTCATGTGTGCCATGGGACCTCCTCTTGTTTCAGCAGTACTTCATTGTATGTCAGTATTCCAGAGGTCATCTGAGAAGAAAGTCTAATTAAAGACATTAAAAGAGGCTGCAAGGGACAAAAATTAAAACCGCCAGATCTATCATAATCTGTTACTGATGGAGGATCTGAGCTGACTGTGTGCTTAAAATACCCATCAAAAGTCATCTTTCAAACCTCTTCTTCAGGTCTCCATTGGCAGCCCCGAAGGGAATTATTTCAAGTTGCTCAGAAAGCAGCAATCATGTTATGGTCCTTGAAATCCTTCGAGCAACACACACCCCCACACCAGCATTATTTTCTCACTTTCCCTGTATAAGAACCAAAACAGAAACGTGAGAACAGTGGGCTGGAGATGGAGCTGCAGATTAATCCTGCTGGAAGGATTAATTATGTAACACACCCCCTCTCCCGCCCTTACCCACAGCAGTGTGAGTGAGGTAAACCTCATCCTCCCAGCTGACAACTCAGAACTAGAAAGTGCACGGAGGAGTGAAAGCAAGATAAACGTGTGGGGAAGGTGGCAATGCACTCCCACAGAGCATGATGTCATTGGGAAAAGGTTAAAAAGAAGTTCAAAACACCTTCAAGCCTCAGCAAGACCTCTCCATCTGCCCCTTCCCCCTCCTCCCCCACCTTTTCAGTGGGAGCTGCAGCTGGACCAGAACTATACTGCTACAGTTCACGGCCATCTGATGGAGTGTGGATTTTACTTCAAGTAAAACAGGAGCACATACACGAGAAGATATATTAAGAAAGCAGGTTTGCAACTTAAAGAAGCTGGCGCAGTTGCTCTCTGAGAGCCTTACTGAGAGTCCTTGCAAAGAAAGGTGTTGCTGATTCAAAAGAAGAGGAGGAATGGGGAACTAAAAAAGAACTATGCATGCCTGTGTGAGAGGGAGACGTGTGCGTGTACATGTTGAATGCGTGCTTGTGTGTGCGAGGCGACGGGTGCGGGGAGCTTGAGATGATGGCTTTTTTCTGTGAAAGACACGTGAATGCAATTCCCAGAGAAGGGCACCAAGCTCAGCCCAGGAGCAGCAGGGGTAGGAGTGGGAATGGAGGAAGGAAGGAGGAGAAGGAATAACACACACACACAAAAAAAAAAAGGAGGGGGAGGAGACGGAGGAGGGATTACTATTTCAGAAGACATTCATAGAAAGAGGGTGGCAAATTCGGTGACCACCTTTAAAGGAAGTTTCCTGGGACCTGGCAAGAAAGAAAGAAGCCCAAAGAAGGAAAATCAAGGGCTATGATTTCCTTGTCCTGTTGCTTTGTCTCTGGCTCCCTCTGCTTCTGGAAGAGTAGCCACAGGACAGAAAGATGCCCAGCTGGTGGCTGCACGCCCAAGTTTGGTGTCTCTCTCCTGTTTAGCCTGACTGCTTTCTCTGAAGGGGAGGACTCACAGCCCGACAGCCTTTTAGTTTAACCTTAAGAGTGTGTGCCGCCTCTCTCTGCCCATCCCAAGAGCTCGCTGGAGGTGGAGAGGGGAGAAAAAGGAGGACTTGTAAGTGCCCAAGGAGCTCCTGATGCTGAGAGGAGGCGGACGTTCCCGTGGACGACGCGGAAAGGACTGATTTATTGCCGTTTTCCTTCTTTTTTTTTTATTTTTGCTTTTTTTTTTTTTTTTTTTTTTTTT
>JANHGB010046141.1:0-19829 GCA_026283785.1 Coracopsis vasa | reverse complement strand
TGAATGCTCCATCCCTGGCAGTGTTCAAGGCCAGGTTGGACAGAGCCTTGGGTGACACGGTTTAGTGTGAGGTGTCCTTGCCCACGGCATGGGGGTTGGAACTGGATGATCTTAAGGTCCTTTCCAACCCTAACTATTCTATGATTCTATGATTTTAAATATTGTTCAGAAGAGGAAATTCACCTGAAGAAGCGTGGTTCCTTTGGGGACCAAACAAATAGGAAGCATGAAAATTGTATCGAAACTAATAAGAACCTTGGAGGAGTTGAGAAAACTTTATTCCTCTCAGTGAAGTACTTCTTGGACTTACCGTGAGTTGCCAAACTATTCCTACTGGGCCAACGCAACTACAGCCTTGCTCAGACTGAATGGCATATGCTACTATCCCCATACAGAGTACAGCATGAAATATGATATATGAACCAAAGATGAAGAATACTTCCCTTTGGGTAAAAAGATAAAAGACGTTATTACCTCAACTGTCAAATGTGTGGTAAGATATATAGTATTTTTAAATTGTTGTCACTTTTAAAACCTGTGATACTTTGTGTTACGAAGAGATTTTTAAAAGCTCCACTACTTCTCTGTGTAACTCAAAATGTTTTACAGTGAGCTCAAAATAAAGACAGAATTCCCTCTTTAACTATCCAATTCTAGTAATAAGTAGAACACTTGTTCAGACAATTATCCAGGGAGGAGCCGGGGGTTGAGGGAAGAGAGTTAAAAAACCCACTGCATTTTGTTTAGAAGTGCCTTTAAATTCTGCCTTATTTAACAGATCATCCAATTGAGTGGAAATGTTCTGATCTACAAGTTCTGTTTGTTTCTGCAAACTGTTTACATACCCATCTGAATGTAGTGGCTCCAGGGTACTGTTCTGCTCTTTCAAGATAAATACACAATCAAAATATATGCAAAGTGGCACAGAAGGAAGTCCTCATGTAAAACATACACAAAAATTCCTTAACAGTTTGCCTCCTATGATTTTGTTTTGAGATTAAAATATTTAATCAATTAAATGGGACACACAAGATCCAAGTATCCCCTCAGTAACATACAAATGGAAATCCTGACTTAAGTGAAAACTGAACTGCAAAGACATTGTATAGAAACAGCTTACGTGCTATGTCGGTATGTGTAACATGAAAACATGTCAAATGGGACTGTGCTAGAAAGCAGGTCGAGTCTGTCCTTATAGGCTTCTTGCATATACCATTCATTGGCTCTCAAAACACTCGAGGAACTGCAGAAGCAGGCTATGAATACTGTGGGAGAAAATGAAGAAACTCTACCAAGCAGAAGCACTATAGGTGTGCCATGAGATGACCTTTTGCCTTTGAAAAACAGCTCCTTAAGACAGATGTCTCAGAATTGCTAGAGAGACGGAGAACCATTCCAGGCGTAAGAAAACTTACTGCTTGGGAAAAAAAAAAAAAAAAGTAAATAACAAATATAGATGGCATTAAATAATACAAATCACATCACTTGAGTAAAAGTGAAAACTACTGATGAACTAATCACTCTCCGCTATGAATACTGTAGGTGGGAAGTAGACTTGCACAGTGTGCACACAGCAACTTGAGTCAGTAAATACACTCTTACCTGTAATCACAGGATGACACCAGATCATAGTTTGGACTAAGGAAGAATAAAAATGCGTTAGCGACTTAAAAGCACTGAATTCAAGTCAAAAAGAACCAAGGAGGCTCTAGATTTCCCATCAAAATAGCATAGCCAGGAGGCTGTTTGGTCAGCTTGGCTCTGGGGCAAAGTGAGCTTGCATAGTCCCACTACATAGTGTGAGTGTGTCCAGACGACTTGCCATTAAGCACAGGTAGGATATGAATAAAAGGCACAGGCTGTTAGCTCACTCTCTGAAGATCTACGGCAAACAGGGTGATTATTTTTTAAAACGGGATTAAAAATACATGCACTTCATCCTGTCAACATCAGTTGCATAACCTCAAACTTCCCTGCAGTTATGGCAGGAAGCTCCGATTTTACTAGTCAAACCCAATGAAGATAATGTTGCAAATTAGCAGAAGACATAAAAAAAACCACTGGATTTTTTATTGAAGTATTATAAAATGAAATTTAATTTAAGGAAAAACAAATAATTTTAACCCTCTTCATATTCAGCAATGTTTTTAGAGGCAAAAATCAAAGTGTTGTTCTATGTCTTCTGCAAGTTTATCACTAGCTTAATTCATTCTGATGACAGAGAAAAGCATACACCAAAAGACACTGAAATCTAATGTAACACACACATTATTTTTCTCACCTTCAGTGAGATGGAATTTTTAATTGCACAAGTCTTCTCACACTAGTTTAAAAGTGTAATCAGGGGCACGTGTAGGCTTCATTATGTTGAAGGCAAGCAATTCTGTCTTGCAGTCCTCTTGGCATCACAATGTATCCATTAGCAATTGCTGATTTTAGCTTTTAACAGTGACTACAGCCATATCAATTCATGATGCTGACCTCTATTTTTCTGAATGAATTAAGAGGAAGAGAAAAAACGTGGCTTCCACTAAGCTTCCATTCCAGCACAGGAAATCCTGTGTGGTTAGATACAGTATGTATCATGCTCAGAGATTTCATTCTACTCTCCTTTAAAAGCCAACACGAGCAGCATGTCACAGGAAATTCTTCCTTATTTTCAGCAGTTCATAGGACAAGGCTTCTTTGGAAACAAGGTCAGCATGAATAGAGCATTGCTTCCTTATCGCTGCTAAGCAGCTGCGTTGAGGATGCAAGACACAACACTGCACCCTGTCCTTGAATACCTTTTTTCATAAATTTTAAGCATATGCAGCTCAAGCAGTTAGAAGTTCCTTTGTGCTTTTTAATTTTGAGATTTTTATGTCACACACTTCCCAAAAATATTTCTTTTAAAAACATACTGAGTTAAGGTTAAACTCCACCTAAAAAAATAAAAATTAAAAAATCCATCTGCAGCTACTTCTAAACAGACAGCACCACACAGCAAGGTGGAGAAACAAATTAGCTCTTTCTTGAGTCAAGGTGATGAATGATGAACTTAATGCATGGAGATTTGGCCAACTCTTTGGGAAGTATGGGGCCAAATTCCAGCGCCTGTTGCAATGTACAGCTTTCAAGTATTACTCTGTATCTCCTTCTCTCTGCCACTCCTCAGTTTTATGGAAAGCTCCAGCAGTAATTAATCTTTAACTTAACAAGCAACTTATGAAGGAATTATACATTTAAAGACTGGAAAAGCAAATTCCAGTTCTTCCTGATATAAACCACTCAGAAATCATTCAGTTTTCCCTATGCTTTGTACCAGAACACAAAGTAACTAAATGACAACAGCAACCCAGTCCAGCGAGACTGCTGTCAAGTACACTGATGAATAAGGTGTTGTTAATTTCCCTTGGGAGAATGCCTTGAAAGGTTTACACTGATAATAACAGCAGTACCTGAAATATTTGCATTTATTGTTTGCATGTTTTTGAAAGGAAGTCAAGGGATGGAGGCAAAGGAGCTCTAAAAGTAGCATCAGTTTGTCATGCAGAACTACCTAACTGGTAATCAACAGCAAATGCCCTGAAAACACAGGAAGGCTTTTAAAATTAAGATGCTTGATCCCCCTCACAGGCAGACAGGCACAGAGTGGGCAAGGTTCAGCCACCTCGGAAAGACTAACACATCAACTTAGTGCTTTTGGCAGGTGAGATGCAGGGGCAGTGCACTTGCTCTCACAGGGCAGACTGATCAAGAATTTAGGTGGAAGAGCTCAGGGGCAAAAAGGGTACCAACAGCTACCTTTGAGAAATGGGATGCAAGATAAGTGAACACAAAAGAAAGCAAGAATCCCAGAGCAGTGAAAAATGGTCCTAACAATTAAAACACACTGTAGTTTCAGGCATACAGCAACACAGTATCTGACTGCATTTCAATCACATTTGAGTTGAGCAACAGCACAAGTATTTTCCAGAAGATGTACAGACACAGCCAATATAAGCCTATTATTAACAGGTTTGTCTTCCTAGTTTTCTGGCTGCAGAGCTCCTTAGAAGTAGTCCATGAACTCTCAAGTGTTCTCACACTGAAAGCTCTAACGTAGCAACAGCCTCAAGCTGATGAATTCTAGGATCCTGTATCCTCCTGCCAGGCTGGAATGCTAAAACACCCCTCAGGCTCCTAGACAGTACGAAAAAGGGTCTGGGTGAATGCAATTACCCAGGGTAGAATCTCTCCTTTTCTTCTGAAGAAAAGCCATAATGCAGGATAGGCTACTAGAAATAGGTATCGTGAAGAAAATGACAATGGTAATAATCAGCCTACAGAACATTTGCCAGACATTTTAATTCTGTTATAGAACATGGTGCCTCTCTAAAGGTGATGGAGATGCTTTCAGCTGTATCATGAGGTAAGGTCAAAAATCCTATACTGTTCTGGGTTTTGTGAACATCTAGAAGCCATTTTACAATCTGCAAAGAAGTTACAGTAGTCTGTTGTGTGTGGAATTGCAAAGTTGCTTTTGCAAGTATCTTCTAAATGAAGTGGCATAGGATTAGAAAGTATCATTTTAAACCATTAGAATAGTAATGAAATGCATACAGAATCACTTTGGACATTTAAGTACGTAATTGGCAAAATACTTCTGTGACACTGGGATGTCAATGTTAATTTTGCAATGTGAACAGCAAGTGCAGTGTGCAGAGCAGTAACTCCTCACAAACGAGGAAGGTTTCTCTTTCTTCCATCCAAACCTTATGCCTGCCCATTTTTTCAGGATGCTGCTGTTACCTGAAAGCTCAAACCTCAATATAATTTATGCAGACAGCACATTTTATTTAATAACTTAACGCCTGTGGGATAACTAATAGATTTTCCTTTAATTGTAAAGTAAATCTAGAAACAAAAAAACCCAAAACCAACACCACACAAACTACCCCTTAGATCTTTTAACTGTTTTTGAATTTGCTGTTCCGTCTGACTTACAGCCATATCTGAAACCAGACAAAGAAGGTACAATCGGTCGAAACAGATCAGGAACTACTCCCTAGGCAGAGCATACTATACTCAAAAGTTTTTGCTTTAGATTTATTGATCCTTAGAAATTTCAGCTCATGTGCAACGCCAGAAAGCAATATCTTAAAATGAAACTTAGCAAGTACTTGTTCTGTCAGTACAACCCACTGACGTGTCAATAAGATCTTTTGCTTGACTCTGGTGCATTTGACAGGGCTTGATTTCTTTCTGGACGTGGAGTTAAACTGAAGATGAAACATGGAGCTGAAGTGGTATTTCTTGACGATGGAAAACCTGAAGCAGTTCTTTCTCAGTATTACTTAAACCAGAAATTAAACCAGTGCCCGACCAGTTCACTGATGGGCTGTTTATCTGTAGGCGGTAGGCTCCCAGAACACAAAAACAACGGAGTCAGAAGAGCCTTCCACACATCAGGTAGGTGCAGGATGATCCTGGCATAGGCATTGCTGAAAGCAGCTATGGCTGTCCCTAGCGCTTGCCCAGGCCAGTTACATCTGGCAGTGGAGGAACCAGGCTCTGGTCATGCCACCACAGCGTCACTCCCGGACCTTGGAGCTCTGCAGTACATGGCTTCCAGAAGCTGACTGGTTTTGCACAAGGCTTCTGATTTGTGAATCTGTACTGCTCGGCTCCACTACATTTATTGCTCAGTCTACCAGCACCTGTTACATCAGAAACAAGGGGGAAAGGCTTCTGCCTGAAATATACACAGCATAAGCTACGCTGACATCATGCTAAACACAGGCTAGCTATGAGAAAGGAAACCGCAAGCACAGAAGCCATCCCCAAACAGGACGCAGCTTCCAGGAAGTCACTACTGGCAGGTTCTAACAATTTACATCATGTTTGCTTAGGGATTATTTGCATGTAGTAGGGCAGAAATAGGAAAATAATCCCAGAGCTGAGCCCACACAAGGCAGCAGAAAGCATGGCCACAGAAGCAAGGGGGCATTGACTGAGGTTGTTAAGAAGGACTAGTTGCACAAATGACTCAGCTTTAGGTCAGTGTCAAATTCCTTTCAGTTTCCTCAGAATCATAAAAAAGTCATCAATATTCATGTCTTTCCCAGCAGAAGTCTCATTCTTTAGATTCTCTTGTTAACAGAATAATCCAGGCAGAAGAAAGTCGGAAGTTTCTTTCTGGAACAGTGAGACCAATCCCTCTGCAAATTATTTTCATTTTATGGGAAAAATATTACTCTTTTTCAGTTCCATCTTTATCACACAAGTATTTAATTCTGGTGACTGCAAGCCAAAGTACTTTAGGAGGTTCATTACCTCTACATTACATGGAGAAATATACTCTTCTGTAACTTATACCTGTCTAGCCAAGACATTTCATGTAGCAACAGACTCCCAGATCAGCGGAACAAACAGACATTCATGCAGTCAGAGTGCTACGAAATTCCTGAGGCAAGGGGCCACTCAGAAATTATGGACGGCCTCTGGGGAGCTGAAAAGTTCCACTATAGCACATGAGGCTAACCAATGGACAGCTTCAGTAGGATAAGGGTGGCAAAAAATAAACCAACAAAAAAATGTACACATTAATTATTAAGGTATGAATCCTAAACGTTACGTGGTGAATAATTCAACTAGTCTCTATAAAGGCTTGATATTTCCCATCCAGGAACAAGCATCTATTTCATCACTGCAGTCACTTGAATTTTAAGGCTTCCCTTGCCAGTGGTAAATTGATCTGTCAAAGGCCACAAAGGATCCCATACAACAGGAATCAGCTTTATTGCTTTTTATTGTTCTTTCAGGCAAGAGCTATTTTAATCTCACCAGAACCTTTGCCAGGCTGCTAACAAACAGGCAGGTCATTTGTGAAGAGGCTTTCACCCCACCATACCGAAAAAGGAGAAAAATAGTAGGTAACACCTGGAAAAAGCAGTTCTGTTTAAAGACAAAACAAAACAAAAAGCACATTCACATTGACAATAAAGAAGATTTGGAAGATTTACTTACTACCTCTAACACCTTACATTTCATTGCGTGAAAAGATAGATATTTGGTACGTGGTTAGCCAAGTTACATAACTCGAGGAGACAACTCACCAAGCTCCTTCAATCCATGTAAGGACACTTTAACATTTGTAGATTAAACACAGAAAAATAGGAATTAATGCCCCTGATGTTTTTAACAGTGTACAGCCGAAGAGATTTTCCTCTAATGGAATTACGAAACAGAAGCATGCCTTGTTTAGCACGTTAACAGGCTTGCATTTACTGCTGTCAGCACTGGACCTCCCAGTACAGCCATCATCCACATAATCAATGAAAATAGTTTCCAAAATGCCACCCTGGTATTAGTCAGACAGAGTTATTCACCCAAGGAAAGATCTCTTAAGTTTAGGAATAGGAGTAGCATTTTTCAGCATGGAAACTGGTTTGTCAACAGGCATTCTTCTCCTTCACAAAACCTCTGACAATGCCAGCTCAGAGCAACAGTAGCCTCATTTACTGACGGGAAAAAAGGCGTCCCTTTGTACCATCAGTTCTGTGCCCTTTCAATAGCAGCTCTGGTGGTAGACTGGTGTGGACAATCGCAGTGACCATCTGTGACTACGAGACAGTTAGCTGCAAGACTAACTTGGGTCTGACATTGCCACACCTTGCCCTGCTGAGTCTTTCATACGGCTTTGAAAAACTTAATGAAAATGGATACATTCAAAGCTGAATAAAAAGAGGTCTCAACAGGCTTGACCCTAAACCTAAACAATGGAACTGTAATGCCGGCACCATTGTAGCAACACGACAGATGTAGGTCGTGCTAGCTTTCATCTGTAGCTGTGACTGATGGCTTGCAATTTGCTGACAAGACGTATAAAGTTTCCATTTTCATTTGGTTTTTAGGCACAAATTTCAAGAGTTCAATTAAGATGGCAGATATACTTTTGTTGTTGTTGCTGTTCACAGAGAGAATTCTTGAAAGCCTATAGTTAGCTTATATCACTGACCTAGGGATATTCTTGTCCTAAACCTGCTCCGCAGCACTTATTCCGGAATAATTCAGTATCAGATAGGTTTAAAGTTATTACAGAGGAATATCACTCTTTAACCAGAGACACTAATTCACAAAATCTTTAGTATCAATCCAGACTTTAATAACTATATACTAGCATTTTCCCCATTGCTTTAATTATGAAATCTAAGTTGTATTAAATTTAGTTAATTAGCTCAATAAATCTATCCATCACAAACACACGTTCACTGCTGGTGCATCCTTACCATGTGTTCCATCCTATGTGGGTTAAGGCAATGATTCTAAATTTGAGCTAGGGAAAACCAATCAACTAAACAAACAATATCTCCTAATCTACACAGATGACCTGACAAGAAGTCATGGGGAATTTTACAAGCAACGCATTCCTCTCTGTTCTTCCTGGACAGAGCAGTATCAGGAATTACTCAACAGGAGCAGGGCCAGTTTGTGTTAGAGCTGTCTTAGTATGACAAAATGTCTCCAGGAGAGCAACACAAAAAGCCATCAAGACATGACAGCAATCAGTTCCTACAATACCCTAAATTCGTAGGCCACCCCATTTCTCTGTACCGCCTTGGGTATCTGGACCTCAGGAGAACAGACTTTGGGCTGTTCAAGGACCTAGTACCAGCCCATGGCATACTGTCCTGGAGAGAAGAGGGTCTAGGACAGCTGGTTGGTTTTCAAGGATCACCTTCTTCAAGCTCAAGAACGGTGTGCCCTTGTGGCAAAGAAGGCCCAGCAGCCTCCGGGGTTGCACTAGGAAGATGTTGCCAGCAGGTCAAGGGAGGTGATTGTTTTGTCTCTACAACACTGCTGAGATTTCATCTGCAGTGCTGTGTCCAGTCCTGGGCTACCCAGTACAATGGGCGTACTAGAGCGAGTCCAGCAAAGGGCCACAGAGATCATTAAAGCACCGAAGCATGTGAAATATATGGAAAAGCCAAGAGAGTTAGGATTGTTCATCCTGAAGAAGACTCAAGGAAGATCTTAATGTTTAAATATACCCAATGGGTGAGAGGGGAGAGAAAGAGGGAAGATGGGAGACAGGCTCTTCTCAGTGATGCCCAGCCAAAGGACAAGAGGCAGTGGGCTCTAATTGATATACAGGAAAAAAAGACCTTTTTAAATATCTGCTGTCAAGTTATTAGCATCTTCCTTATGTGAGGTTACCATACTGATCCTTGTGACAAACAAGAACCCGTCATGATCAAGTCAGGCAACAGGAAGAATCATTTAGTAGCACATTCTATAAATGCAACACAATGTCCCTGCCTCTCCTTCCTAGTAAAGAATCCCACATGCCAGTTGAGGCTGTTCCAGGGGGAGGGAAGACAATAGCTTTATTCTGCAAATTAATTACTCATATGGGATGTGGCAAAGGGGGCTCAAGATGTGGGTCAGGGCAAGAGATTTAAACAAGTTCCAAGAATACTGTTACTGTGAAGTATCCTTTGTACCTCCACACGAAAGATGCAGTGTTCTGCACTTAAATAGAGTTTAATGTTCATGAATAAAACTGGAGTGTTATGTTTCTAGAATTGTCCACAAAATAAAATTTTGACCAATGAAGATTACATCAGTTACTTAATGCAAAGGGCTACACCTTTCCTCTCCAAAAGCCTGACCAAAAGCCCACTAAGTCAATAGTAGCTTTCTTCTGAATTTACTGAGTTTTGATTAGGTCCTTTAAAGAGGCATTATGCATTTTGCTCTGGAAAGCACTCTCTTGATAGGCAAGAGCAGAAGGATGTAAAATACCCAAAGAGATAGGTAAATAGGGAAATGGGCTGTCGTGTGCCATGCCCTAGAGCTTTTCAACCCAAACAAGGAGTAGAATCAATTGTTTCCCAGACAACAGCAGTCTTTTATCATTGTTGGATTCCGCATTTAAACTGCAGAAGACAGGCATAGGACAGATGGCCAAAGCTTCATTACAACCATCTTTTTGAGGTGCTGCTTTAAGAAAAAAATCATTTAAAACAGGAGATTATTCCACTGTCTCCTCACACATATTAAGCCAGTAAAAATTAGATAAGCCAGTGCAAAAGATAACCTGCTTTAAATCTGCTAGGCTTCCTTTCACCAGTGGCTGTTGGGAAGAGGAGACTGTATTTTGTGGTTTTGCCAAAGACAAATTAAGAAACCCTTGAAGCTAGTATACATTATTCCTTAAAGGTCCCAGTTTTATGATTTATTGAACACGTGCAATTTGCTGAGGCTGTGCAGGAGGTTACTGACTTCAGGAGCCTGGCAACACAGAGCAATGTACACCCCAAAACAGACCAGAAAAGATCTTTGTCATTCTCATGTTTAAAGGAAATACCATGTTTTATTTAGATCACACAAATTGAAGTACAAAGATGAGTAAGGGAAGAATGCCATTACAATGCATGTACAGACCTAAACCCAAAATATAACAGTATAAGCATTGCTATTAATTTTACATTGCAATAAAGGTATTTCCTGTATGAAAAATTAAAGTGAGCAAGAAAACCCAAAACCAAACCACTGAATAAGTTGAAAAATATGTCCTTAAAATATCTTGACTCAGATGCTCAGGGATGTGGAGAAGGGGAATCTTATTTTAAGAGCTTCCCAAGTAAAAATTACTGCTTTATTGTAAACTCAGCACTTAACTTTGTAAACAGATGGGCTTCTTCCAAACTTCCTCCACCCCATCCATTGTTTTATTTATTTATCTGATTTAATGCAAGTTTCTCTTACACAAAGTAAAAAAGAATGCAATTGCAACTCATCCTAATTAAAGGTTTCCTTGTTCTATTAAGGACCTTACTTGACTGTTCACTACTATTGCCCAGAAGAACAATACATATTTAAATCTCTAATCCCCACAAGGGAAGAGAGTCCTTTGGAGCTCAGCAGTCACTATAACAAACTGGCTTGGGGACAAAATACTATGAAAAAATAAGTATAAATCTAAACTTTCCTCCTGTCTCCAACACTCCACACCCTGTACCCACCTATCTTTACATTTCTAACATTTTGGACACTTACAGTCATGTGCAGCTGCCTCCCGCACCAGCTCATGAGGTCTGAACTGTGGAGAGGGTAGAAGTAGGGACCATTAAGAAACAAACATTGTTACTCAGAATTAGGTATTGTGTCAGAACACACCAGAACACACCACAGGACTTGGCACTACCTCCATGAGACTTGTTCAAACAAAAGGGTTCTCCAACAAACAGCTGCATTTCCCAGACAGTTGTAATCAGTGGCAAGACACACAGGACAGCAGCTTTCAGACAAGCTATAGATCTTGCAATTAAGAGTGACCAACAACCTCACCGCACTCAAAACAAATCCAACTCAGCTTTCTGTAGGCAACCTGCAGACACGTGCCTGTAGCTGAGCTGTTTATCCTGCAGAATGATAATGAAGCATGATACCAGCAACACCTGTAAATTCCATAGGTGGAAGCAACTGACCACAACAGTGTCAAACCTCTGAACATCTGGTTAGAATTTTGCAGATGTCCGTTGAAATGGTAGCATTCAGTTCTGTTTGGGAGCAGAATATAATCCAAGAGGCTCCCAAAGCAAATACTTTACAGCTCCTCATTCATCTCTTGACCACTTGTATTACCTTCCCACACATTACAAGTACAATCACAATACAGGCAAGTGTGCATCAGTGATGTGACAGCATCTGCAACTAGCCTCCAGCCATATAATGCGGTGCACACATACCCTAATTATGTGACATGCATTTCAGGTCACAAGACAACAATATATCTAGTCATAACAGAAAGAGAGCATGTGGAAGCTAGAGGGGCGAAAAGCAAGATCTTGATATTCCACCCCTCCAAAAAAATAGAAGAATCATCTCTGTAGTAACGACTTGGCCCACAGCTTGCCCCCAGATCCTAACAGGAGCATCTCTCTGCATGGAGTTAATTCTGATAAACTGGGTCTGGTCTATGGTCCATGGGCTGGCTGTCTTTGTTCAAGGCTACGGAGTGTCATCAGTATGGATTCAGAGACTTGCATTAAAAAACAAAAATCACCACTTTCTGGTTAGTGCTCAGTATTTTATACACACGTGATGCTCACCATCACTATCCCGTCACCAAAATACTTCTTCCATTACAATGTTTAGGGAAATAGCACGCCACATCTGTAAAGCAATTCAGGAAACTTTTTTGAAATATAAACTCAAAGCTTTTTAATATTAATATAACCTCTGTCCTTGAGGCAAAAGTCATTCTCCTTGTTCAATCGTCTTTGGAACCTTCATTCCATCAATATTGCAATTTCACAGCTAAACATATTAATAGGGTCATAAATATTCAGATTATGTAATAAAGACAGTGAAAGCAGACGATAAAGTGCTGTTAACATTCATTTACAGCAGCTGGGAAGGCCCTGCCAAATGTTGCTTTACATAACAGGTCGTGACGCTCTGACTGCATTAAGCTTTCTGATCACTCTTCCTTTATCTGCTATGATTTGGAGCACAATATGAGACAGCACAGACTAACCAATGGATTTAGAAGCCCTTTCAAGCACACCAACATTCCGAAGGTTTAAAAGATTAAAATATCAAAAAGAGCCTCATGGTTACTGTGTTTGTGCTTTTGCATTTTATAGTGCAGAGGTGAAAGTGACATTCACATCATTTATCTCCCTTAGCTCCACAATTCAGTGCCTTCAATAAAATTTAAAAGTGAGTTTACTTTACTGTACCATACTTTAGTTAAGCTATATGCAAAAAAGTGAAACAACACTCAGTAAATTGAAAGCATCTCCACTACAGTTTTCACAAGGCATCTTGAGTACTACTGAAACATTCTGTAATGTGAGCATAATCCTGTCCACAACCAACAGTAATTTTATCTCGAGAGTTGCATCTGAATCAAGTGACAGTTCTTGCTTTCCTCCAGTACACTCTGCATTACATTTCCTTTGTTTCAGAACAGTCTCTGCCACACTTAAAAAGTCAGAATTCCCAAAGCATGGGTCAGATCATACAAGCTCTCAGGCAAGCATCAGCCAGGCACGTGGACTGTGGGACTAGGTCATAATGTTCTACTGTAAAAAACGATGACTAACAGTTTGATTCATTCATTTTGCATATTTCCATGCCAAAATTAAGCCCAATCCTGCAGACATTTATGGAGATTAGTAGCCCTAGGAAGGTTAACAGCTCTGGTGAGGTCAACAAATTCATGTGTGTAAAGTAAACAAGGCTGTGCATAACAGGACACACACGGCAGCTACTATTCTGCTTGTAAAAGCAATACCACTTCATTCATGCCTCCAGCCCTGCATTAGTTAGCAACTATTCAGAGCACTGAATATATAACAAAGCCTAATGCTCTAACTGACTGAAATTTTACAGCAGTGGGTCTCAAGCTTTTCCTGTAGCCAAGGCTCATTAGAGAGAATTGACATGCCTACAGACAGCTGAGGAGTTTCAGCAGCACTTAATAGCTCTGGCTGCATCCCACCCCTACAGGGCATTGCTTCAGCAAGGCCCTCCTCACTGCTTGCAAAACCACAAACTGAAGCAAAGGGGACCGGACTAACTATCAGATGTTAGCAAAAAACTTAGGCATTACAGAAAAAATGAAATTCACAAAGGGATACACCAGTAGTCTGCATCAAATTACAAGAAACTTGGTACCTGGTTTTTGATTTGAGAGGGCTATCCTCAGTCAACTTCTGGAGACTCGTCAGTGCATTCAGTTACCTGAGATTAAGATCTCACTTCACTTTAAATTGTTTTTGCCCAAGTTAGAGCAGAGTTTTGTACCAGACTTGGAGGAAAGACCAAAAGTGGGTTTTTTTCAGTAAGTTCAGTCTATTTGCACAAGAAACACAGCATAAGTATGTCTTCCCAAAATCAGAGACTCTTGGGATGAGATTCAAAGGGGTAAGTCCAAGGTTATAAACACACTGTAATAGGAACAGTGACCCATATGATCTTAACAACAGGTCTGAACCCCCACTGCACAATGCAATGTGCAAGTTGTAACCTAAAAAACTCTTTCAGAGCATCTTGCACAGACCTACAAGCAAGGCAAAGGTTCTCAAACTAGAGGTAGTTATAGCAAATGCCATGATTTCCAGTTCTACTGATATCTTATGAACTGAGGAAAAAAGTAATTGTAGTGATGTTTTCTAAAACAACAAAAAAGTATTTGCAGTTAAATTTTTACTTTCAAATATCCTAACATGAGCAATGCTAAGGAAAAACAAAGCCATATAATGTAAACAGCATGTGCTCTGCAAGTCAGATTTTACAACTGTGAAGACAATAGATTACATGTAAATACTTAGGGAACTGAATTTTTAGTAAGTCTTCACATATATTCTATCTCCTTATTTACAGTGTTTTTAATAAGCTTATAAGCATCCTGTTATCCAGTAGGAACTGCTAGTGATCCAGGATGTAATAGCTATTCATTTAACTAAAATTCAATTTCAAACATTCATATTTATTCAAATTAAAACAAACAAAAAACCCCACAACCAACCAAACAAAAAAATGTAATCAAATGAGTAGCCAGATAAATTACTGGGTAACTGAGTGGAGTGCAGAACAGAATTAAGAACAAATTGTTCTTGCCAACACAAAATACATCAGTGCACAAATTCCGAAATGTACCTGAAGGGTCTTCTTAAATCCCCTTTCTAAATTAAGTTGAAAAGGATTTGGACATTTGCATCATTTCCATCTTCTTGCCTGATTCTGAGCTACAGTACTCTGCACACAACTGTTCAAATAACCTGACTTCACAACATGCAGCTGAAGTAGTACAAGTAAAGAATATGCATGTTAATACACCCAAGTAAGCCCAATATCTATAAGTACCTTGGCTTCTTGAGTACTGTCTGCTGCCCTCTAAAACAGTTCTGCAAGGAAATAACCTGATCAACTGTCATGTTCAGGTTTCCGTTTTCTTACAGCTATATTAATACACTGCAATCATTCCCCCCAGTCACTAAACCCCCAAACATTCACTGTTATTTAACTAACAACTACAGGCTTGCCTCAGTAATATTTGCAGACCCACTCTCCTTGTTTCCTCCTTAAACATCAGTTGAGGTAATTTTTCCGTCCTCAAAAAAAACCCCAAACCCCAATCCTGCTCTTCACAGATACGAAATAAGTCAGGAATATTTGCAGACTAAGATTCTGGTGGCTGCAATGAAAGCTGTTTGTGAATCTGTGATCTGGCAACTGGGGAGCAGAACTGCCAAGGGACAGAGGCCTGAATATGCTCTATGAAGCGAGTGCTGCTGCAGAAAGAGTCACCAGAGCAAAGGTTCATGCAAACAAACATTCATTGGTGAGCCTTTCAAATAACTCTGAGCAAATTCTTTTCTTTTTTTCATAGATGTTTCTGCAAAACTAGAGACAATCTGCCAAAGATTGCCTTAAATGCTGGCAAAGTGTTAAGATTAAAAAAACAATTCAAAGGAAAAGGTTGGGGTTTTTTCCTGTATACTGTATGACCACATGCAATGAATAAATAAGGTATCCTCCGAATACTTCTTCCTCCAGATTAATGCGGTAAGTATTCTTAATTTAGAATGGTCACAAATACACCTCAATCCTACAGCCCTCCCCCTTCTCCATTTCTTTCAACAAGAAGTAGAGGAGAAACACATACTTGCTGGAATACATAGTGAGAATCCTATCTCTCAGGTGACTGCTCTAACTACCAGGCAACGGATTCATAATCACTCCGTAAATAATTAAATATTCCTTAAGTCTGGGAAAAAGCAGGAGAGCTTCAACAAACAAGAAAACAGGGAGTCTTATCCCAGAATACTCTATTCCCTAGTTGTCAGGGGAATCACTTGAAAGATGGGAGAGCTGGATTCAAGACTCCATTTTTAATAAGACAAAGGTAGAAAGGTGTGAAACCAGACTCCTCATGCAAATGACCTGATCACTAGGAAGGATGCATTTATCAGATAGACTCCTAATGCTGCAATTACATACGTATTTCCACATGGCTCAGCAAAAGAAGCTAACATTTTCAGGTCTTCTCTGGTGGCAACTTAGATGACATCAGCATGAATGGTGCCAACACTTATCGCTTGCCTCTGACAGCTGAAGGCAAGGCAGATTCTGGTCTATAAATAAGGGAATTATGTTAGTGAGATGCTGAGTTTCAAATTATAACTCTTGCCAACAGTCTGCAGAATAAACATGTAGGCCAGTATATGCAGTCACATAAACATACCCACAGACACTTCTAAAGTGAGACTACCGCCAAAGGGGAGCTAAACATGGCATCTGAAAGGCAAACACAGAAGTTAAGAGTTCTTTTATGGATTTAATCTCATGGGATATTTTTCACCCTAAGTCTCTTTGAGCCCATATGGAAGAATGTGAAAACTGCTGGTGTAGCCTGAGAGCAGAGACCTCCCTGTTACACAGAGTCCATCCAGCAACCACCACAGAATGACACAGAGGTACATTGAAGCAGGCGGAGGGCCACCAACAAGACATGTGCTTGGTATCTCCTTCAACAGTCCCTCTGCCAACCCACCCCTCTCACCAGTAACCTGACTTTGCTAGTCAGGGTGGCATGTACTGGAGGAATTACACATTGGCTCTTATTTTCATTTATCTTGCCTTTTTGATATATAAAAGGTTTTCTTGCATTATCAAATCAGTTATCAGGGACTGTCCACAAAGGTTTCCAACAGATGCTCCAACAGTTAGGCAAAAGCTGCTAAGCAAATTTTACGCCCATTAGCTACTTGGTTTTTGGTAGTCAGAGTTATCCTTGCTCTTCCACCAGCCTCTCAGTACTGCATGCCTCACTGCAGTCTACTGCAACATACATATACTTCACCAGACTTTCTTACAAACATAAAAGCAGTCTCTAAAGGAAAAGGTGATCTAATTTTCCATATGTAGGTACAGTCAGCCAAAGCCGCACAATTCCACATTCACTTCCCCTTGTTCTGCCATGTTAGCAGGTAGAAGCAGTGCTGCAGCTCTGCTCAAATACAGCTTATTCTTCTTGTCCACAGTTTTGCCATTAACATTTTCGTATTTTTCTTTGCTTAAACTACCAGAGACATCTCCACAACACCAGATACCATGCCTCCTTAAGATGACTTTATTCAGAATAGTTACCATAATAACGCATTAAAACCTTGTCAGAAGACACATGAAGCAGGAAGAAGTCTCAAAGGAGGATTGGAAGAAAAACAATAAAGCCCCAACTCTCACATTGCATAACCTCTCAGGCTTAGCAGAAACCTGAAAAATGAACATTTTATGCCATAGTCCCATTTTATAGGTTCTAGCTTAAACAAGTTTGTTGATAGAGAACTGTCTGTCTAGACTCCAGTGATGGTCAGTAACTTCAGCTAGGTAAAAAGGACAGGACGGTTAGAAATGCTCCTGTCTGTTTATTTCTCAATAATACCATACAGCCAAGTTTGTGAAGGGTAATGTATTCTACCAACCCACATGTAAAGCTAAAGACAGCAGTGGGAGTACTGCTTAAGC
This sequence comes from Coracopsis vasa, assembly GCA_026283785.1. Classification (NCBI taxonomy): domain Eukaryota; kingdom Metazoa; phylum Chordata; class Aves; order Psittaciformes; family Psittacidae; genus Coracopsis; species Coracopsis vasa. The sequence goes on along the minus strand of JANHGB010046141.1, from coordinate 2,321 downwards.
AGCATGGGATTTGACCCACAACTACAATATCATGGCATCAGAAGTGGCTGGCAATTAAAGGATTACAATACAGTTGATGATAATCCGATGAGCTCAGCTGCAGATGCACACAGACGGCTCATAGCAGGCTGCTGGGGAAGGCATGAAGCTGGGTGTGCACAGGCACTAGGTGCTGCCAGGCTCCTTCACAGCACCTTTGAGGAGAGGAGCACCTAGTAGGTGGGGACATGCTGCCCGTACTGGGCCCCCTCATCTCTTCTGCACAGAGGACCTCCTCCTCTGCATGCGGTTGACACTTCAATGCAATGGTATCTGAGGAGATAATGCTTTTGTTTTATTTTCTGACATAACATTAAGAATCTCACTAACTTTATGCAGTTACTTGGAAATTACATGAAGGCACAAATACATGAAGGCAGCCTTAAAGAAAAGCACATAATGCACACAATCCTATTATTTTAGGTCTTAACCTCAAGTACTATGTTGGGCAGCAAAGACAGCGTAATTGTCAAGCTCTTAAATCAGGTTCTTCACCTAAATCAAGCTCTTAAACACACCAGCTATCCCTTTGCAACACAAAACAAACAAGCTACCTTTCCATTATACAGGTGGTTCTTTATGGAGTTGATATTATTTATGCCAAGAATGCAGAGATGTCTATTTGCACAAGGCACCTATGAACAGAAGTTTATATACTTTCATTTCTAGTAATTATCAAATTAGTGCTTTGCAAGAGGAAGAGCATGCTGTGCCATCTAAACACAACAACTCTGGTGTGTTAAGTATCCTATAATAAAGGTGAGAACATTTTTTTCTTTTTAGTATCTCTTTTGATGTATTTTCACATATCTTTTGATTTTGCATAAATACTGCCAAGGAGTAAAAGTAACTTTATGCCTATCAACTTAGTCACAGCGTGTTTTGGTACAGAGGCTTGTATTGCAGTGTATCTAGGAAGCAAGAACAATGACTAGCGGCACTAGACAGTTGTCTGATGCAGTGCCCTGAACTACCACGAATGTAAAACTTTCAAGGAAAGGGACTGTGTGGATCATCAAGGCGAGTCTCCCGTTATAACACGCAATCCTATCTCATAATCTTTCCTATACTGGACAGTTGGCATCTTCAAAAAACAAACAAAAAAAATCAGTAATGACAAAAGGCTAAAGTCTGGTTTTCGGTTTGTTGGGGTTTTTTTTCCGCCAGCAGGAAAAATAGAATAATAGATCTTGTTCTATAATAATAATAACAATAATAATAATAAAAACCCAACAGTGACTTACAATCCATTCAATTTCTCTATTACTTTCTAAAACAGTAACTTAACTGTTGAATTCTAAAGTTTCGGTTCAAATGCATGCGCACATTGGTACTGAATGAATACTTACTTTATCTTGCCTCTGACCTAGCACTTCAGATTGTTTATCCTCTCCTGTTAAAAAAGAGTCAGAGGGGAAAAGCAGAGAACAGCAAGGCTTGAAAGACGACAGGTTGTTAAAAGAACAGAGCCGTACAAGAACTATCACTGAATCTTATTAGACTTCTGCTGTACTCTGTAAACATGAGCAGACTCCTCTGATCTTCAGGAAGCAGATACTCCGGAACTGGCTAGAACAGTAAAGAGTGGTTTCTTTTACCTTATGAAAGAATGTACACTGGAAAGTGAAAGGGGATCAGCACATCTCCTTACTTAATTTAACACACAGCCAGAGCAAAGTCAAAAGTGTGCATCACTCCACTTCCGATACCTTGGAAGAAACAAGTCAAAGCAGCAGTTTGAAGACTCCCAACACAAGACAGCACCAACACGCTGCTAGCGGATCCTACACGTGAAGTAATTCAGATGAGTAAGCATTGAGTCAGTTAAGGAGTCTGGACAATCCATTTACATGAATCTGAAGTAGTCAGTTATATTTCCCACAACAGCTAATTATGTAAAGGGTTACAATCATTACTTCCTGAAAGTCATCATCCAGTAAGCCAGCTGCATTTGCTTTTTATTCCCAATAAAATTAACAAGAAATACTATACCATAAGTGCTTTAATTACATTTTTTGTAACTTCTGTTTCACAATAAAAAAAGATTTTACGTCTACTGTATTGAGAATGTTTTGGTTAATATGCTAATACAGCTCTCTTGCCTGCTTGTCAGCACTTCTACATATGTTATGGGAAGTCTCGGGAGGTTGCAACTGAAACTCAAACAGGTTTTATGGTCAATAATACATAACAAAGTTAACGGGGGTATTCTAACTGATGAATCCATGATCACACTTCTAAGCAAGTTCTACTGAAACTTCTTCTAGAAAAATGATAGACAA